>JAJTTW010000017.1:600000-853149 GCA_036971245.1 Arthrobotrys sphaeroides | reverse complement strand
TTTTTTTTTTTAAATAAAAGAAATAATTATTTTTAATTGTAAATAAATAAATATTCTAATAATTAATATAAATTTATATAATATTATAATGGAATTAAATATATTTGATGAAATTTTTCTTTATTTAATAAAATATAATAAAAATTGTTTTATCTAATGAAAAATAATATTTTTAATAAAGTATAATGGAAATTGTTCTATTTAATGGATAAATTTTTTATAGGATGGAATAAATTTTATTTAATGGAAAATTTTTTATTTGATGAAAGGTTTTCTATTTTGAAAACAAGTTTCTATTTTGTTATTTTGCTTATAAAGTCTATCCAATGAACAGGATGGAACTGTATTTTTTTCCTGATGTAAAAACAAAAAATATAAATTTTGAATTAAAAAATAATAATAATAAAAAATAAAAAAAAATTATTAAAAAATAATAGTGGTAAAAAATAAAGAAAATTGTTATTATACTTTTTTTTTATTTATAATAAGATAAAGTCTATTGTTTCCAACTAATTGTTTTTTTAATTATTTTTGAAGTTTTTTGTTTTTTATTAGCATATTAATATTATTGTTGTTGGGTTGGTTTAATAAAATATGAATTATTTTATAATCTAATTAATTAATGGGTTTTGTAGCTTTAATCAGTTTAATTCTAGTATTATATTAAAAAATTTGATATTTATAATATTTATTGTAATTTATTTTAAATAATTTTAAATTAATATTTTTAAAAGTTTAGTAATCATTATAATTCTTTGTAATAATATAAATATTTTATTAATTAATTCTAATGTAATTATTTTATTAAATTTGATTATAAATATTTGATATTTTTTAATAAATATCAAAGTTATAAAATAAAAAAAGATTCTAGAATTTATTAATATCCTTATTTTTTTTATTTTGTTTTTTTATTTTAAGTGTATGTTTAGGACAAAATAGCTTAAAAAATCTTAAAAAAACTTTTTATTGTTAATTGTTGTTATTTTTAATATTATAAGTTCAATAATTTTTGTTCTAAAATAATTAAAATTTTATTGTTTTTAAATTTTTTTTTCTTTCTTATCTCTTTTTTTATAATACTTTTTATTAAATTGAGGTTTATTATAAAATTTTAAACAACATTTTTTTATAATATAATTCTTTTTGTTATACTTAAAATAAAGATTATTTTTTTTGTAATGTTTTTATTTAGTTTTAAAAAAATATTATACAAAATTGATTTATATTGTATTGGAATTGTTAATCATAATTTAAATTATGTTTATATTTAATTTTATTTATTAAATCAGTTTATAATTTATTAAATTTATATATTTTATATAATAATCTTCAAATAAATTTTTATATTTTAATATTTATTATATTATAAATACTATTATTTTAAATTTATTAGTTTTAATTTTTTATGAGTTAAATAAAATTTTCTAAAATCTTAATTTTAATTTTTAAAAATATAAAATAATTAAAATATTTTTATATTAAATTAATAATTTATTATAATATATTATAAATTATATTATATAATTAAATATTTTTTTAATTTTTTATTATATTTTGAAAATGGTTGTGGTGGATTGTTTTTTTTTGTTAATTAATTTTTAATAGATTAATATAATTTTTTTGAATTTTGTTTATGTTATAAATTTTTATAATATATTGTTTTTTTTTATGATCTTTTTTTTGGTTTGTTTTTTTATGAGAGGTTGTATTTAATTTTTTATAATATTTTTTAATAATATTAGTATATAGTTGATTTTTTTTTTATTTATTGTAAATAGTGTTAAATTAATAATAAAATATAATTTAATTTAATATAAAAACATATTTATAAAAATTTGTTTCTTTTTAAAAATTTTTGATAATTTATATAGACAAATAAATTATCTTACATATTATTTATAGTTATTTAAAAAAGGTTAAAACTCTTTATATAATATTTTTTTAAATTATTTTCTTTTTTATAAAATTTATATTATTTTTATAAAATTAATTATTTATATTAATAAAATAATTATTATATTATTTTATAAATTTAATATAAAAGTAATAAATAATAATATATATTATAATAAATATAATCTTTTTTTTTAAATTAATTATTAATATAAATATATTAATACAACTCAATATAATATATTTTATTATAATTAAAAACATTTATTATATAAAAGATCTTATATTTGATATTCTTTAATATTGTTTATAAAATTATATATATTCTTATTATTATTTAAAAAATAAATATTTATATTCTTTTTATAAAAAAATTTTAAAAAAATCCATTTTTAAAAATTATTAAAATATTTAAAATATATATTATAATAGATTATAAATATATAAATAATTAAATAAAATATTATATTATGGTTATAATAGAAATTATTTAATAAAACTTGAAAAGAATCATAATATATTTAATAAATAAGTATATTAATTTAAATTATTTAATATTAAATTTATTTATTATTAATTAAGGATATTATATATATGATTATTTATATACACAAATTTTTCGGTTTTTTGTGATAAGTTGCTGTATTTTATAATCTGACAACTATTTTTCAAATTTATTTATTGAGGTAGCTTATGTGTTGTTGTGTGGTATTCTGTTTATTGAGCTGTTGTTCGTTTACAAGAGCTTTCGCAGCGTTTCGTGACAAATATTCAATGATAAATAAACATTACCGAAATTATAAATTTTAATATATCATCAAAATTACAAATATAAATATAACACCAATATATAAATATTAAATATATTATTAAAATATTAAAATACTACTAATTTGATAATGATGGACACTAAATGACTATTCAGCACTACTGTTAAACTATACTACATTGTAAAAATAAAAAAATATTTTATTTTATCAAAATAATTTTCATTGAATAACCATCAAATACCACACACAATGCTAAAAAAACTTGGGAGTATCGTAGCCATCCAATACTCCCGATGCAACACAAATTTTTTGCTGATGCGAGAATACTAAGCTTCTTTCATCGACCCCTATAGCAATAATTTTAAAAAATTAAAAATTATTTTAAAAATAAAACCTTCTTTAATTTATTAATTTATTAATAAACCTTTTCAGAGAACAGTCGGGTTTAAGCGCTGTGTGTGCACCCTTCGAGTATATTATATCTACTTGAGTAGTTTAGTTATTGTAACCTCTAGGATACTTATATAACCTAACCATCTTCATACCACTCTTACATAGCATCCTTGAATTACAGTATCCTCCGTACCTATAGTAGTAGTGATCACCCAAAATTCTAGAAAGATAGAAATTTGGCCATACCAACAGAACATAATTGATCCATCGCACTTACACCGACACCTTTACAGTCAATAATGCTTCCGAGTTGGATTTATTCAGGGTGAATTTCTGATAGTAATATTTGTATATACACCTGAATGGAAAATATTTTGGTCCTATGCCAGACCTTATATGTCAAAGACTCTGCTGTATGAATCATCGTAGGCCTGATATATGTCTATTAGGTTGATGCGATGTCCCCTCCAGCTCTCTAGCTGTTTCCTGACCCGTTCGGTTAATAATCTCTTTTCATGCTCTCTCTGTAGCATGACTGCATAAGGTTCTTCGGGAGGGTTTGGGACCTGAGGATTCCTAACCACGCCTCTCAGGTCAACATCAAGAAAATCATTTGAGCCCTCAGCTGCCAGGACCTGTCTCCAAAGGTGATCCCCAGTCCCAAGTTTACCCCCTCTCGCTTTCTCCTGCGGCAGCTTTATAGGTTTCAGTTCATCGTTGTTGTCTCCACCCCAGTGAGGGGTCTCAATTGTTTCAGCGGGGGGCTCCATCTGATTAAACGAGTGATGCAGGCTCGATTTTAGCTCGGCGAGCCGCAATTGCATACTAGAATTCTCTCTCTGAGCATTGGCTAACCGTTTTTCGACATCTCGATATCGCGTTTCTGCGTTCCGCTCAGACGTTCTCAGTTCTTGGTTGGATTGTTCAAGCTGGTGGATAGTTGACTTCGTTTCAAGGAGGGCCTGCTTCAACTCGGCCACTGTTTGCTCTTGAAGACGAGTCTTTTCCTCCCAATACGAGGTTTTGGCATTATCAGAGCTAATTGATTCCGTGAGTTTAGTCAACTTGCCCTCAACGTCATTAGTATTTCTTGTTGCTGCTTCAAGCTCCGTCGCCATCGACCCCACAAGTTTCTCGAGGCGTTCGCACTCCAACTTTAGGTTGTTTCCCGATGAGATCGATGCTTCAAGAGCTGCCCTTGACTCTGACAGCTCGACTGACATACCCTCTAATCGCTCTTCTTGCTTTATCGTTTTGTCAGGACTGGGAGAGGCTAGGCTTGAATCTCGGCGCATTTCGACAATCGCCTTGTCCTTCTGAGCCACCTGTGATTGGAGGTGGGCTATTTGTCGGTTCAGCGACACCACTTCTACTTTCTTTGACGAGTTAGAATGAACGATGAGTGGCCCACAGAGTGATTGCTCGACATACAAGTGCACCTGCCTCCCCAGCTCCTTCTAACAAAGTGGCTTGTTCTATAACATTTTTTTCCTTGACGTTTTGCAATTCCTGCGAAAGTGAAGCCAGATCCTCGAGTGCCTTATCTCTCTCAACCATCGCCTTACTTCCTTCCTGTGCTCGGGCTTGGAGGATTTTAATTTCGTCAAGTAGATGTTGCTTGTCAGCTCGAAGCTCATCAATGACGGAAGCCTGTTTTCTGTATATTTCCGGTAGCGTTTCTAGGAGGGGTACGTTATTTCCGGCAAGGGCTTCTGTTCGTCCTCTCTCCGAATCCTCATCTAGTTCGACACGCCCGTCGGTGTCGTTGACTTGGGCGGACAGTGTGATGGGAGCCTCTTGCTGGGCCCCGTCATCAACCCTACTGTCCGCGACCGTGCTGGCCTCATGAGTTGATGCTTCCGGGGCTGCGCCTTCATTTGGTGCAAGTTCCTTTTGCGGTATGCTGCCGGATCCTTTCTTGCTCGGTTGCTTTTTTCGTTTGAGCTCTTCAAACTACGGGAGTAAGTATCTCTGAAAACGATCGACCAACTTCGGCGGAGGGTACAGACACGTTTCCTCGCGGCGGCAAGCTTCTCGGCCTTTTCGGCACTGTTTACTTGGGAAGCGTCGGCGTCGGCCATTATTCGTCAACACTGATCGGGCCCCGTAGACACACAACCCTTTGCTGCGGTGGTATTGGAAGGTCCTCTGACGGCGGGTTGGGTTGTCGGTGGATGATAGATTAGCAATTACTGCTAGTGTGTTAGTGTGGATTGGGGTAAGGATCGGGGTTGAGTTGTTGACCAAATGGAGTGTTATACATCCAACTACAATTGAGGTCTCAAATCGGAAAACCCTCGTCCATTCCCTCTAGACTCACGGCCTCACACGGAGAAACAGGGACATGAACTGAACATCAACCAGCATGCAAAACCAAATGCAATTCCACGCTCAACAGTCTCACAACGGTGGAAACCCGGCCCTCTTGAACCTCCTCCCAAGCTCGGGCCACCAAACGGATCTCAATCATCTCTGGACGCAGCTACAGGAGCTCTCACAATTGCTCTCTGTCAACAGGGAAAGCGCAGCGAAGCTTGTCCAAAAGGCTGATGAGGCAAAGGTAGGTTGCCGTTTTCTCTTTGGGTTCGAGCGGCGCTGATGATGGAGAAGGCGAAGACGGCCCCAGAGGAAAATCACATCAACTTTCTGGATTCACAGGGGGGCAACGGTGGTAAGCGTAATCGGAAACAAGGGGTTCATTTTTCGATATCTAACGCTTCGCTACAGATAGTACCGATATTCAAACACAGAACCGTATATTGAGGAAAGAAAACGCCACACTACTTGCAGAAAACGAGGACCTTTCAGGTCTGGTAAATGATTATGAGTCGGTGCTGGAGAAGGTTTTGGAAGGGCTGAGGATTTTCATAGTTGGTATACTCCATGCGGCCGAATATTACCAGGCATTGATGAACCGTCGTAGCATGAGCAATCGATATCAACGATCAATATCCACCAAAGCTATGCGAGCCAACTTGCCATCGAGAGGCAGGTGAATGCGGACCTCCGTCAGGAAGCTGCGGAGTCACAGGCGCGCCTTGCGAAGCTCGGGACCCTGCTCCGGATGGCCCACGAAAACGAAACCGCCCTCGGCCCTGATATTCTCATAGAAGAACTAAAAGCCGAGAATATGGCTCTGCGTGATGCCTTGGGTGCACGGCCGAAAGAAATGTAGATAGGGTTGGTAAGTTTCAAAGCGGTTTCATGGCGGGAGGAATTGACGAGCCAATTAAATCGCAATAGCAGCCGCTTCAAACAAGCCCCTTGCTCAAAGGACAGCCATCCACACCAATAAAACCATAGCATTCGTCGGCTTGGCAGGTATGGTGAGCATCTGAGGCATGCATATTGGATGATATTACTTTGTTAGGCTTAGATCTGGGAAAATTAGAAGCTTACATACTCAAAGCGGTAGAATACCAAAATAGATTCCACCTGAACCACTGGCGTTTGTTCCCCTTTCTTCCTGAAGAAGGGTTTCCAAGACGTGTCCGCTGTCTTATCCCTTTATTTCCACCCCCGAGACACCAACTCTTTCTCTTCCTTTCCTCTTCACACCCCTTCAGTCCTCTGTGGTGGGTTATTATTTTATCCGGACGGCTGCTATTCTCGTTGACATCCCTTCGATTTTTCAAACCCATTTCTTCTGTCTGTTCCTTTTTTCCCTTCTACTTGGTACCAGAATTGTTATTCGGGGCGCGACATCCTCTCTCTCTCTCTCTCTCTCGTTTTCTCTCTTCAAGCAAGCCTACCACATCCACAGCGTGGACTCACGGACTCCTTGGTCTCAAGCAAATCCCCTCTATTGCTTTGCATTTTTACGTATAAGCAGCCGTTTTGTACCCTTCCAGGCGACCCAGTACCCTGCCCTTTTTTATTATTATAATTCCCCCCTCTTTGTCTACTTCATTTTTTACGCCGCATATCGTGACGAGATTTCGCCAGCGGCGAGACTCCAAAGTCATATCCTTCCCACCCGGCCTCATACTAAGCTTTAGACTCCGGTCGTAACCAGTTTTCTCGTTTTCATAATCCTTTTAAAACAATCGGAATACAGTGCAGGACTAATGATGCTGAGCATCGACGCTGGCCGACCCGTAACAATGTCTTATCCTTTCCAACAACAACTTGCCGGCAATATGCTCGCCCATGGCTTCGCCGCCGGCCGAAGCAAAGCGGACACCGTCAACAAAATCCCGATACCGACGCTTCCCACGATATCAGCATCGCTGTATGATGACCCGAATGCATTATACCCTCCTACCCCAACCTCGCGAGCCTCGGGCCGAGCGCAGCTGCTCGCTGGCCTTCGCACGGCTCCAAAAACGCCGACCGGATCCGAACACCCTAATATTGGTCCCTTTGACGGAGATTTCCAGGTCGACTCTGTCCAACATGGGACCGGCAATCTGAATTTTCTAATGAACAGAAACGAACGAGCATACGGGCATGAAAACTTACGGCACCAACCAGGACACCCCTTACACCTCCATGCCGCACGAGCTTCGCTCTCACAAGATCATTTCAATAACATGCAATTCAATGGCTTCGGAGGTCTCCCAACGCCTCCAACCTCGTCACATTATCCCTACCAGGGAGATCAGGACTATGAGGCCAAGGCTTACGCAGACCTTCTCGCCAGGAACCTATCACTCGCACAGCAACAGCAGCAACAGCAACAACACTTTCTACAGCAGCTCAGGATTGCTCAGCAGACTCAGCAGGTACAGCAGGTACACCAACAAATGCAACCCCTTCAGATACAAGCTACGATGTCCCAAGCGCTCGGAACCCCCCCTATAAGTCCGGCCGTTTACTCCCCCACTGTATCCAATCTGCCTCAGGCCCACTCCATTTACAATCCAAATACGCATTCGAGTACTCAGAGCTACACCGCACCACATGGTCGATCCAAACAGATGGGATATTCGGCCCTAGCACAGTCGGAACACGCATCTTTGGCCTCCATGACTTCACAACTTCGGATCTCGCCTTCTCCTCCTCTGACAAGGCCTCCCGCCCGGGCTTCCCCGGCAAGGTCAACACCGTCTCCAACCAAAGAATTCAATGTCTCTGATTCTACAAATACGAAGAAAACCCCCAGCCCACCGCCAACATCTAATTCTACGTTCCGCCGAGGCCATAAAAAGTGTATATCTCTCTCCGGCTGTAATAACAGTACAAACGCTCTGGTTGATGGGGGCCCGAAAACCTCGATTCCAAGGTTATCAGGGGTCCCTTCTACCCCCCTGAATTCAACGTTCGGCGGACGCGGCGATCATCCAATTCGTCAACCTCGTGGACCCCCCGCACTTGAAGAGGTTATTGCAAAGCCTACTGCTAAACATGAAGGAAGCAAAAACTTTTCCTCGCGCCAGCGTCGACGAGCCCTCACAAAGCTAGTGAACGCGGGGCTTGAACGCCGAGGAACTAAACAGGTCGGGCCTTCTCCATCTATGATGGCTGTCTCTGAACATGACGCCCTCGACTATCCAGGTGATGCGGACCCGATTGGTCACATGACACGAAAGGACTTTACTCCCGAGACTCCTACCTACCGGGCCGAAGGCAGACGTACACCAAAAAGGACAAGCCTTGCTGCTCCACATCTAGTCGCACACAATGCGGAGAAAAGACGGAGTGCTATCTTTTAGACATCAACGGAGTGCCATCCGAGCATGTACAACGGATGGTATGTGTGTCTGCTAGAGGCTTGACATACCTTGTAACGAGTTGCGGTTGGTTTTCTTTGCCTCTATCTCCTTCTGCGGGATTTTAATCCCTTCTTTCTTTCATTAATTTCAGTTCTGTTGGTCTCTCTTGCTGTGTTTCATTTTAAACGCCGTTTCCCTCGTATTTCGGCGGTGCTTCAGTCCTCAACTGCGCTTGGGAACACGGCCATATACAGTCGTCCTATACTTATGTAGTCACTCAGTTACCTACTTAATTCTGAATTTATTTGCGTGGGTAGGCCCAAAATACTGGATTTTGTGATATTTTGTCGAACGTATATATAAGTACTTAATTATTACTTAACTTGAGTACTTAAGTAAGTATCTATTGCTCAGTCTAAGCCTTGGGTTATCGTATATCAGCGTGAACGTGCTCGTATTCTACACATCCGAGAGTTATTCCGACGCAGCCGAAAGAAACTCCGTTCTAATGACGTCACTGTGTGGGATTGTTGACGCACCGTCCCGATTGCTGCTCCGATCAGCCGTAGCAAAATCCTAGCCATAAAATCACGAGGCATGAGGTGCCTTATAAGCTGCGATGGTCTCCCTTGACCGCGGTATAAAACAGAGCCATCTAAAACGTCGACCATCTACATCGCCTTTCGCACGCAGACCAGCGCTCCAATGCAATGCCATAAAGCCAGTACTCAAGTTGATTAAGTACTTACTTATTACATACACTCACCCAATTCACTAGCTTGCGAAGGCTGATATTTCATAGAAATGGTCTAACTGCTAGCTGACGGTTGATTTATTCCGCAAGAAGAATTGAGATACCAAATAAGAATTAACTACTTAAGTACCTCTCGAGCAGTTGGGCATCCAGTAAGTTTCACTCACGCAGATGCACCCGAACTCTAGCTTTATTAAATTCTATCCGATTGACACGAGAACCTCGCCTCTGACAAACGGCCTTGCCACTAGTAACGTCAGGACTATGTCAGGCGACCTCGATGAGAGCAGCCCCTCCCGAACTAGGGAGCATGTTAGTTATGAGCCTCCAGATCACCACGTCCGTTTCTGTGCAGCGGACACTGGCAGCATTGACCCCACTCGACCACCTCCGACCACCTCTCCAAGACTGAAACCAGTAACGAGCGCCTGTGGTGATGGTGTAGATGAGTCGGACCTTGGTTCAGAGGCCGGGTTAAGACTCGTGCATGGCCCCACGACATTGCTAGCGGCCGATCGACCATACATTAGAAAGGAAGACTTTGATGATGAAGCCGCGCCAAAGGAACATACGGTCGAGGCACTCGAGACTCGAGCTCATGCCTTTGCTCGACAGCTATCTAAAAGGATCCCCGGCATGTCGACGAAACCAACCAACCCGGGCTCACCAACCCCCATTTCGCAAAACCAATCCACGATCACCGAAGGCCCACAGAATATATCTGCAACGGCGAAGCCGGGTGTTCTTGCCACATTACTCAAACTTTCACAGGGCCAGGATAATCAGCCTCGGGGATCCAATTCCATAAACGCCTCAGAGGCCCCCAAGGCAGAGTCTGGGGCCACGACTCCGTCCAGGTGGTATAAAGCTACCCACGACAATACTGCCGCCATTTTGGCTGGGGCTAGCCTTCAACTAGGCGGCGCATACGCGGGGTCCGGTGGGCCTGAAAAATTGCACCTACGTCCCAAACGCCCCCGGCCTAGCAGAGGGCACAGCGGGGGGCTGGCCAATGTTCTAGGCCGGTTTTCAAGAGAGGGAAGTGAGGACGAGATAAAGGTAATTCCGGTGGATTATTTGGTTGTCCCTTCGCTCCTCCTATGTTAACCTCGGATCTTATAGCTACGGTATCATCTTGCACACACCCTCCATAAACAAAAATACCTGCTTCAGCTATGTAAGGCTTTGATGCTATACGGTGCACCAACTCACCGCCTTGAGGGTACGGGTGAAAACCCCTGTCGATATACTGGGAACTTGAGTTTAATTTTGCTCTCTTAGAGTATCTCAAAATGTCCGCGCGAGTCCTTGATGTGGAGGGTAAAGCACATGAGCGTTGTTCGAGTTGTGGAGCCCAAGGAGTGTGCTGATCTTATATTTCGACTAAAAGGACAATTTCTATACCTCCCAGGATGCATGATTATATCGTTTGATGATTCCTCCACACATACAAGCAATATGCAACTAGTTCGAGTGACTCCGGCGTTAAACCTGGGGAAACTTCAGGACGTGCACTTGGTGTATAAGGAAGTACGTTGAACCGCAGAATTAGACTATTTATACTTGCGGGGACGGCGCATTGAACGTCCGCGTCACTGACTATATTACCCTTAGGTTGTCCATGATGTCATAGGAGTTGAAGAGGCAATGAACCAACTCCAGAAACTGTGAGTGATTCTGACTAAGCTACTTCTACGATCCTGGGAAATGACTTGCATCTCAAGGTTCGACCAAGGTCCTCGATTTGGTGTCTGGTATGTAATACCCCCTGGAGACCAATCTGCAAGTGCTAACGCCCACCGTATAAAGGCTCCAGGTTTTGGTTTACGGTGCAGCGAGTGCATCAGTCGGACCTCTCTTCTCAGGTGAGGCATCCAGTTCAATTTATCAAAATAAGCAGGGAATTTTTTTCGCTAATCTTTTTTTACTTTTTCTTTCTTTCTTTCTTTCTTTTTTTTAAAAAAAAAGCTCGGTTGATTGACTTGCCGGTTTGTTTTATGCTGGGAACTATCCTCGGTGTCCTGGCTTTGGTGATAGCACCCAGATCTACCCTCTACGTACGTGGGCTGAATTGCAGCTATGGGTTTACGGTGTGCGCTTGCTAATCGCTGTTCGGTGGCTAGTCCAACGTTTTCGAAATAATTGCATGTGTAGTAATATGCTTTCTTGCCCGGGCGTTTGGATCTATTAAGGAAGGTTCGCTGTTTTGTTTCGCCGGTATCTCTCAGGCCTCTATCGCGTTGATACTTCCAGGATATATTGTCCGTGAGTACCCATGCGTATATCTAGCGGTCTCGTGCTGCTTTCTATAGGTTGCAGTCTAATACGTGCTGTGTAGTCTGTGGGGCCTTGGAGCTCCAGTCGAAGAACCTAGTTGCAGGGTCGGTACGAATGTTTTATGCTATCATATACTCTCTGCTCCTTGGCTTCGGGATCACGATTGGGACAGCCCTTTATGGAGCGGTGGATTCCAGTGCGACATCAAGTAAATCTTGCTCGAATGTTATGTCCGAATACTACAAGTTCTTGTTCGTCCTTGTTTTCACACTCTGGTGAGTACGATACGAACTTCTATCGCAGTTTGGAAGCTCATGTGTATACCCTATAGCTTGAACGTGCTCAACCAGTGTAAATGGAAACAACTTCCTATCAGTCTGTTCATAAGTATATGCGGCTTTGCGGTGAATTTCTTCGCCACCAGGAGGTTTCCAACGAATGTACAGATTGCCAATGCTCTTGGGGCCTTCACGATCGGCGTAATTGGTAATATATATTCGCGAGCTTCACACCAGATCGCATTCACATCGATCGTACCAGCAATCTTTAGTTAGTATCCCACCAGCGGGTTTGAGTTTTTTACAGTTTGGGGTTTTAGTTGACACGCTCCCAGTTCAAGTACCGTCAGGTCTTGCAGCGCAGGGCGGATTGATCTCCGGATTGGATTCAGCGGATTCCCTCACTAATAAAACTGTAACAACAAGTCCCGAAGCTCTCCAAAGTCAGTTCAACATCACGATAGCGAATGTGGCGCTGGGAATGATCCAAGTAGGAATTGGAATTAGTGTAGGGTTGTTCTTTGCGGCGATCGCAGTATACCCTGTGAGTAACGGCCTTTACTTCTAAACCGTGGGTAAATTAGGAGGTACTGACCAAGTCTTGAATTCCATACAGTTTGGTAAACGGAGGTCTGGGTTATTTACATTCTAAGGACCGAGTTAGCTTCTTAGCATCTTATAATAGAAAAAACCGCAGGGTGTGCGACTGGAAAAGTCCTATAGGAGGATATCATGGAGTGTGCAAAAGGCCTGTTTGTGTGGGTAATAATAGCAAAGAATTATTCGGAAAATGAGACGAGCGCCTAAAGAGAGACAAATTTGGACCTGGGCGAACAACTCTCTGAGCCAGTTCGAGAATGGGCAATAATGCCTTTTTGACGTATTCAATTTATTTTTCTTCTTGTTCTTGTTCTTCTTTTTTCTCCTCAAGGGGTTAACCAAGTCCTATTAGACCACTTAGTCTCGATTAATCCTTGATGATTTTTTTTTGGGTGTCCCCGAATTTATTTGGGGAAGTAAATAATATTATTGAGGTGGTGGTGGTGGTGGTGTGGTAAGGTGTGGACGGTGCCAAGTGAAAACAAACAAAAAACAACAAAAAGTGTGTTTTTGGTGCCTCGCGTCAGAGGAGGAGTTGATATGACGGGGCAAATGATCCGACTACAAATAGTCGGCCCCTCCCACCCCGCTTCCAACGTTTGTTTTCTCTCCCAGCCCGATATCCATCTCATAGCAACCAAGCCTCAGAACACACCCGAAAAAACCGCAGACCGAAAGGAAGAAGAAGTCCATTTTATTCCCATCTTATCATCACCACTTACCCTTTTCGAACCTCCCAATTTCCAATACAAAAAAAAATCACAATGCCACCAAAGAAGGCTACCGGAACAACCACCGCCACTACCACCAAGAAGGCATCCGCGCCTAGTGACCATCCATCCTACAAGGGTATGCACAAGTCTCTCGACTTGTCGGGAATGACACTAACATGAGGGGTATTACTGCAGACATGATCAAGGATGCGATCCTCCAGCTCAAGGAGAGAAATGGAAGCAGGTATGGTTTTTACGTCGTTCATTCCTTCGCAACAGAGTGTTGTTAACACCAGGAACAGTCGCCAGGCACTGAAGAAGTATGTCTTGAGCAACAACAAGGGCATCAAGGAATCCAACTTTGATACCCAGTTCAACGCTGCAATCAAGCGTGGTGTTGCTGCCAATGATTTCATCCAACCGAAGGGACCCTCCGGTCCGGTGAAGCTTCAGAAGAAGGATGCAGCCAAGGCCACATCGAAGACCACAAAGGCCGCTGGAGACAAACCCGCAAAGGTAAAACCCCTACACATGACGTCCCCTTCCGCGCTTGTGTTGCATGAGCCTAACGCATCTTCTACAGAAGCCGACCGTCAAGAAGGCCGCTGCTCCTAAGAAGGCCGCTGCTCCCAAAGCAACAAAGCCAAAGGCGACCGCCAAACCAAAGAGCACAACTGCTAACTCTAAGAAGCCCAGAAAAACCACCGTATGTCGCCGACCAACATGAGAAATACAATTGACACCCGCTGACATGCTTTCTTTTTTCTTCTTCTGTAGGCCGCTCCAACGGAGAAGTCCACTGCTCTAGCCAAGACCAAGGCCGGAAGAGTATCAAAGGCATCAAAACCCGCGACCAAGAAGACAGCAACGGCGACCAAGAAGGCAGCTCCTAAGAAGAAGGCCACTGAGGCTGCCGCACCTGCTGCAGAGTGATTCCGGCGCTAGATTGCGTTTGTTTTGGCGTGACACTATCTCTTGATGCTTATGACTATTTCCAACAGTATTCTGCCAATTGCGCATCGTCCAATGCTTGCAAAAACCGCATTTCATTTTTTGTTTTATGGCCAGGCCTTTCCGTGTTGTCGTTTTACGCTTTGTTCTCCGTTAGGTTTCTTAGGCTGGCGATCGTGTCTACTTCCCGACCTTTTTTTCTCTTTTTGTTCATTTCACATTATTGTAAGAACTTCAGATTCAAACGGGAGGAGTTAGGTTGGAAGGGCTTTGTTTTTCTTTTTTTTTTTTTTCCATGTCGCGGGCGTTGTATCTTAGCTTCAACTCGGCCTTTTTCTGTCAATAGACGATAATGACCTCATAAGGAGTGATTCGATTTCCATCGCAGGATGTGCTCGTAGACGAAGTATTGCTGGTCGGGAATTCTATCCGCAGCGCTGGGTTTTGAGCCGTCTTTACGGGCAGAATACGCGCACGTACCCTCCCCAAACCCGTCCAATCTTCCCTTCCGTCGATGTTCAGACCCGGCAGGAACCGATAAAAAGGTGTGCACGCTTGTGCATTACCTGGTTGTTCGTTGATCTGGTTTCAGGGATTTTAAGTGCTTCTGGTGGAGCATGGGTGGCCCGGAGATCAAAAAAGGGGCGTGTTACCCCGTACCGACTCTATACCCCTTTCTCAACACTCCATGGTCACAATCTCTTGTCCTTATGTAAAAAGCATCAGTGCGAGCAATACCTACTAAACCCTCAACGGACGCCGCGAGCCCCTGAGCAGTTTCCCTATCAGTCTCCCTTGTCATATGGGTCTCCCAATCCCATTCGAACGTTTTGTGCCGTCGCGACTTAGCGTCCAACCTTCTAACCAGAAAGACCGCCTTAGCAGCTCCTGGAGATGCCAACATCACCACCACACTCTCCGGCGCCATCGGGGATGAATCGACCTTCAACCCGGAGTGCGAGTAGGATGAGCATGAGTAGTACTACGAGGCAGCTTACGTCCGGCGTTTTGAACGGGGCGGGGCGCGCTCCATCGCGAGCTTCAGGCGAGGACGATGATGGCATGCGAACGGCCGTTCGCGTTGGTAGGTGGACCTTTCTTCCGAGGACCAGTGTCACCCGGATTACATTGGGGCCGATGTATTTGGATCAAGGCTAACCAGACGACTTCGATACCCAGCGGTTCGCATTCGCCCACCTCTAAAGCCCACCGATCCCGGGTATGATCTCATTCCGCAGAGGTTCCAAAGACCCATGGCCCAGATTATGAATGAAACATCCCTTGCGATTGACAGTCCTCAAGGCCGCAAAGTATTTATCTTCGATCGAATTTTTGGGCCCGATGTGCAACAGGATGGTGTTTGGGATTATTTGCAAGATAGTATCAACGCCTTTGTGCAAGGCTACAATGTGTCCATTCTGGCTTATGGGCAAAGTGGTGCTGGAAAATCTTACACAATGGGCACTTCTGACCCAAATGAACGCACATCGCATGACTCTTCTGGTAGAACATATCGCCCCTATTGGAGGTTGCCTCGTGATGATTAACTCGATTGTTTTAGGTGTAATACCAAGGGCTGCGCTGGCGCTTTTCGAGAGACTGTCACCCGTTAGTAAAGGCACAACGACAGGTATCAAGGCGCCATCGCGCTATTCTACTCCTTTGCCGACTTTGCAGAAGCAGACACCGGCCAATGACAAACCTTGGTCAATGAAGGCCACATATGTTGAGGTAAGTATTGACTCTTTACGTGCGGACCGATAGATCTCCCGCTCTAACAATCGCAATGTGCCGGTCTTAGATTTACAACGAGCAACTTAGGGACCTGCTATTGCCCGATGGTACAAACACAGGAGAGAGGCGGCAGGTCAATATACGGGAGGACACTAAAGGTCGGATACTCCTGACCGGTCTTCAGGAGATGCCTATTGAAAGCGTCGATGATCTCCTCGCCGCCTTGAATTTTGGGTCGTCTATTCGTCAAACTGATTCTACGGCAATAAACGCAAAATCCTCTCGGTCGCACGCGGTATTTTCTATAAACCTTGTACAGAGGAAACCGAGGTCGGCGCTCGGCCGGGACGCCAAGGAAAAACGCTACTCTGCCCCGGCAGACATCCTAGCCTCTGGTTCCGACGGATTTATTACGGTGGATAGCAAGTTGCACTTTGTCGATCTTGCAGGCAGCGAAAGATTGAAAGTAGGTTCTGCCTGCGGATGTTGTTTCCCTTAAAAAAACATGTAGTCGGTGTGATGACATACTAATCTTATTGCACCAAGAACACGGGAGCGCATGGTGACAGGGCGAAAGAAGGGATATCAATCAATGCTGGACTGGCTAGTCTAGGGAAGGTCATCTCACAGTTGTCATCACGACAGCCTGGGTCGCATGTTTCCTACCGCGATTCCAAACTCACCCGCCTCCTACAAGACTCGCTTGGTGGTAATGCTTTCACGTATATGGTTGCTTGTGTTAACCCCGCTGAGTTTCATCTCAGCGAAACCTTAAATACTGTTCAGGTATGCCAACCTTACTCGGATAGTTGTTTCTGATCCAAATACTAACCAAATTGATAGTATGCTCAACGTGCCCGTGCTATTCAAAGCAAACCGCAAATCCAAGAGGTTTCTGTTGATGGAAACATGCGAGCGCTTGTAGAAGGGCTACGCGCTGAGATCGCCTTTCTTCGAGATCAAGTCCGGAATTCCGAGGGTTCTAATACTCGCTCAAACCGACATTCTGTCGACAGGTCAACAGAAAAGGAAGTTGAGCTTCAGAACCAACTATTGGATGTCCAAGAAAACTATTCGGCTCTTAGTCAACGGCACGCAAAACTTATATCCGAGATAACGAAGGCAAGAGATACTGAGTCAAGCGAGCCCCCAAACCGCCACTCGGATGTGGTTGAGGATAGGATAGCTCGCTCTAACTCATTCGCAGAAGCAGTCGAGCAGGTGGTTTTGGGTAAGTCCAGCATTTGAATAATCGAGGCCACCATCATCACCGCTAATATAGGGATTTTAGAGTATGAGAAGACTATTCAAAGCCTTGAAACATCTCTTTCTAGTACAAGGTCGAACCTCTCTGTCACAGAGAGCTCTCTTCTTGAGAAGGAAGCCCGCCTCGTTTACTTAGAAACAATAAATTCACAACTTCAAAATCGAGTTCAGAAGCTCACGGACAGGGAATCTAGCACCGAAACGTATCTGGCAGATCTAGAAAGCAGACTGAACGGCCATACCTTTGGTGAAGAGCGAAGTTCTGCTGCGATTTCGGAATTACGTAAAGAACTCACTCGAGTTCGTGAAAACGAAGCTAGTTGTGAGGACTACATCTCGACTCTTGAGGAGAGGCTTGCTGAGGCGGACCAAAGTATGGAGATTATGCAAAGGGAGCTGGAACGCCTAGAACATGTGGTTGAGAGGCAGCGGAGTCTTGGGAAGCTGGACAACCTCCTCCATGAGTTGGATACACTCACGCATGCGCCGGGGCAACCAGAAACACCGATCGGCACTACCCAAACTAACCAAGACCCTACATCCCGAGCCTCTGAGGGTAGCTTAACCTCAGATGCTCAGGACCAGTTGTCTGACGCACCGGCGTTTTTGGCTCCCCAAGCAGCTGTAAGCTCCGCCGCCGATGTTGACATTGACGACGTCATGCCTCAGATAGAGACCCCCGCGAGTGGACAAGAGAACACGGATTCGGTCGAGGATGACAATTTGAAGTTACGGTTCAAACTAGAACGAACAGCCAAAGAGCTAGGCCAGTTTAAAGAAATGTACCATTCAACTATGACTGACTACACAGATATGACAGCTAGATATGAGCGCGCGCTACGGGATCTGCATGAGCTCCAAGACCAACTTGACGAGCACCGACACGGCAGGAATAGCCTGATGCTCTCAAATGCCGATGAGATGCCTCCACCGTCCCCGGAGTCGGTTTCAACCTCGTTCGTCTCGACACCTCTAGTGCAACAAATAAGTTCTAATCTGTACGGGAGTCATCAAACGAAATCTCATTCGGGCGTACAACCCCAGCAATCTGATCCAGCCTCCCAAACTACCTCTAACCGAGCACCGCCGTCACCACAGGATGCTGATTCAGATGATCAGGCACCGCGTGTTGACGAGCATACAGACATCGGAGCCGAATTTAGTGAGCTTGAGGCACGGTATCTTAGTCTCCAAGAGGAACACAGGTCTATCCTTGATCTTGTCGATGATCTAAAGGCCACAATATCTAAGTCGCGCCTCGACGGCGTAACATCACCGACGGGGGTTCAAATACTCCGCCGGAAGTCGAGCCAGAGCCTTGTTGCGGTCGATAGAGCGAATAGAGCCTTCAAAAGCCTGCGATCGATAGCTCTCCAATACTTAGTGGAAAATGATGACGCTAGGGAGGTGTTCGACCTTAATATTAATGCCGCGCTTCATGAGTTGCAGTCTAGATCCGAAAGGATTCAGGAACTGGAGCATGAAGTCGTTGGGCTAAGGAAGGATGTCGACACAAAAACCGCCATGATAAACGGTTTAGCTCGTGAGAGATCTAGGTTAGATGGCCGGCCCCTATGTGTCCAATTCCATGCTGCCGTTCGTTAGCTAACTTCTTTGTGATTAGTATCACAAGTTCTCCAATGGATATATCGGTCGTTTCTTCTCTTCAAAGCCGCCTGGCGGAGAGCGAGGCAGAGCTCGAAAAAGCCCATTCAAAGCTTAAGGCACAGCAGGACGATTTCGAAAGACAGATAGTAAACCTTAAGGCTGACCTGGAGGAAGCGCAGCTACTACAAGCTACAAAATCAGAAACTCCGATCCCTGTCAATGGTGGGGTAGATCTAAAGGACGAGAGCATCCAGACCGAGGCGTCTTCATTGGCGCCAATCCATGATCCTAAACTGGACAGCCTCGTAGATGCTATGGGAGACCAGCATAACCCTTCGGTAGCAGCGAGCCTGGACCAGTTGATCTCGCTCGTAGATCACCTCGCTGGCGTACCTCCTGATGGTGCTGATCAAAATAGACATTCATGGCAATCCTTGCTCTCACGCGTGAAGCTCGGGTTGGAGGCAAGTCGTGATTCCTCTCGTTTGGAATATCAACAACTGGTCGACCACCAAAACCAGGCAGCTACACGGCTTTCCAGTATCAAAGATTTGCTTAGGATTTTGACTGCGCCGTTCGGACAAGAAAATGACCCAATATCCTCGAGTGCTGACGACGGCTCAGACGACTTTGATGTCGTTATGTCGACAGTCAGATCTATCGCACAACGCCTCGAGCAGTCACAGGCAGAAATCGGGAACCTTCAGGTTACCCTGGGGTCAAAGGAGAAGGAGATTACCCGGTTCCAAACGACCATACAAAGTCTGGAAACGCAACTGGAAGCGGCTCAGGCACAACTCGAAGCTGAAATAGCACATTTAGAGGAGGCCCGAGCCAGCGGCGCCAAATTGCAAAGCGAAATTGCTACCCTTGAGGATTTGAATCTGAAAACCAAATCCGAGCTGGATGAGCTTATTTCTCGGAACAAGGAGCTCGGTGAGGAAGCGTTATTGTATAGCAAGGACCTTGAAGCACAGAGGCTTTTGGTCGCTGAGCTTCAAGAACTACATACCATGTCACAAAAGGAGCTTAACGGCCTGATCAAAAAGGAAGCCACGCACGCCGGCGTCATTGACCAATTGGAGCAGCAGCTGGCGAGTACCTACGACCAACACCAAGACTCCACGAAAAGGCTTTTGGACGTTGAGGAGGAGCTCCGTGCTCTACAATCAGATCGAGCTAGCATTCTCGCAAATCACGAAGCAGCGGTGCAGACAAATTCACATCATATCGACAGTCTGATGAATGAAATAAATACCCTGCAGGTGAGAGCGTTTAACTTTTCCGTTAGAATCGAATACGGCTGACGCCAAAACTCTATCTATAGCTCAAATTGGCGGACGCGCAGTTAGAACTAACATCTCTGCCTGCGGGCACCACTAACCGGACGCAACGCTCTAATTCGGTATCGTCAACAAATTTGAGGAAGAGTGCATCCACTGCATCGTTGCCTTCTCCACCACCTGTTATCCCACTGCCCCCACTTCCACCAGCGCAAGCGTCTAACACCGGTATCCCAAGCGGCTCAACCTCGCAACAAATCCCGCCATCGACACCGACCATATCCCGCCGGCCTAGCAAAGATTATGTGGCAACCCACCTTGAAGATCAAGAAGCCAGGATCAAAACGTTGGAGAAACAGCTTCAAGCTGAAAAAGCGTTGACAGCAACATTGGAGGAAGCTCTAACTGATTGTGAAAAGACGATGAAAAAGCTCAACGCGGATAAAGAATCTTACCAACGAAAGGCAAACCAGGCGCAACAGGAGCTCGATAGGACACGGAATGAGTCGCAATCCAGTAGATATTCCATGCAGGCAATGGAGGATGAAAGATTAGCGAGATTAAGGGCGGAGAAAGCGCGGCAACAATTGGAGGAGCGTATGCAAGAGCTGTCAAAACAGAAGAAGAGTCGAAACTTCGCATGTTTCTAGTTTGCACGGATGGGCTCGACCGTCTTTTTCCCTGGTCGAAACAATTCTCCTTTCTTCGTTCTTCATTCTCTTCCAGACCCCTACTCCCTTTTTATCACTAGTGTTGGTTTTTACCCTCTCAATTGGGCTTGGCTACTCGTTGCAATTTTCGTAGTTAGAATACCCTTTGTATTTACTAAAGTCGGTTAGGTTAGGTTGTAAATTATGCCGGGTCTCCGACCGGCAAACTATCGGTTCTTTAATATTTTAATTTTACTAACCACCATAACCTCAAGCCATTCCCATCCTCCCTTACACCGTCTACTTGGCGACTTTGTGGAAAATATATAACACACCCATCGGTCAATCATCGGCCCCAATTCATCCATCAATTCATCTATCTATGAACTGGGTTGGCGGAACTCGCGCGCGACGTAGAGGAGTGGGAGAGCGGACGACCGCACAACAAAGGGAGTACTTTGCCCGGCTCCGGACTCGCGGCACACACAGGGAAAACGGTAGGACGCGAAGATACGAATCTCCAGCAACAAAATACCCAATCGACTCTCTTCGTTTTCCAACCTTGCCGGGCCTTGAATATCAACCCCTGCGGGCCAGGGAAGCTACGCGCGGTGTAGAGCCGCACTATCTTAATATTGGGGCCTGCCGCCAGCGCTTCCTCTATGGCGACGACAATACCCCCACGACCCTCAGCAAGGCCCAGGGATTGTTCCAAAAGGGACGTTATAGCCATATGGACTCGGGTAGCTCTACCGACCGGGGATTTAATGACGGGGGCAACCCCGGTTCCGAGAATATTATTCAGAAAATAGTACAGCCCGGACAAAACCGCAGCCGTGGGGGCAGGTTTAACAGAAACACCCTAGGTCCCCGACTTGAAGGTCGACAAGAGCAGCGCCCCTCGATACAAGGATATACCCAGCAGTACAACCTCTTACGCAAATACCGCGTATTGCGGAGGACGGCAAATGACGACACGACTTCGAGTGTCCAGGTCGGTTTAAAATGGAAAAAATATATCCTGTCTCAATATCGGTGAAACAGTCACCCAGGCGGGTAATAAGAGTTCTTATGGGCCACCCTTCTTGCTACTCTCCCATTTATTGACACTATTGTGTATGGTTGGAAATCCCAAGGGCTTCAGTTCTACTAAAGCAACATTCTAGGTCAATCAAGCTTCTTCCTTTGAGGACTGTGCTGTATTAGAACCTCCTTTGAGTTCTTCGAAATACTTTTTGACGTCCTCCTGACAAACAACACGTTTCTCCTCTGCAAATGGCTGAAGAAACTCTTTGACCTTTTCCTTCAGCATATTATATGCCATGACTCCCTCTATAAATCGGCGCTCACGCTTAGTAACGGAAATAACTAGTGACCGAATCCCCCATCGGGAGGGGGTTGACTCACCGATTGCGCGTATCCGGTCGATACTACCAAGGGCTTTCTCACCAGCATCAAGGAGGCTCTCGTGACCCGTAGACTCCTCGGCATCTGAGTCTAAGGGGGGCTCGTGGGTTGTTTCTTCCTCCAGCAGGCATTTGTGATGTTTGAGATTCTCGAGACAAGATGCGCAACGGCAAAGGTGGTCCCGAAAGTCAGAACGTAAGAAAAGAGACACCTTATTCCTTGTTAGGCTTGGTTCATGGCGGGGAAGCTTGCAGTGTTGGGGGGTATTGGTTTTGGTATCTGTAGACTTCTTGGTCGGGGGGTCGTCAGCGCACAGCGCATGAATGGAATTAACTCCGCCGTCATTATTATCGTCAATACTAATAGCGTCCGCCTTGCGTTTCCTAGATGTGACAGCAATATCGTTTTGATCCGGACTCCCTGCGCTACCTTCCCTTAGGACAACCGGGTCGAGGAACCCCGGTGTCCCGGCATATCCGAGCAGCCAAGAATTGGCTGAAATGCATTTCCAACAGATGAAATACTCGAACGAATCCTCATCCGGAAGGCCTGGAAGGCCTTGGTGATCGTCCTCGCCGGAGTCGCTTGGGCTGTTCAACGGCATTCCGAGGATACATCGATCGTGGAACCAGTCTTCGCCGCATTTGTCACCGAGAAGGCACTGGTACATGGTACCTTGTTCGTTTTCGACTTCATAGCGCTCGTTTTGACAGAAGAGGTTCCGGAAATTCTGGTTATAGGAATTCCCCTGTGCTGCACGATCATCGGTGGTCTGCCGGAGATTACAGCAGGATCCCGGCATGCGTGTTGTACCACAGTCGCATTCAAAGTTTCTTTTCGAGAATAACTCAACGAGTTCGCCGTGGGACCCGTGACAGGCAATGGAGCAACTATAGCAGATGCCAGCAGGGGAAGATCCGTCCGAGGTGCATTTCATACATGCGAAAAGCAGCTGTCGCAAAGGCCCAAGCGGCTTGGTACATGTGTCAAACGACTAAAATCGCACAAGGTGAGGGCCAGACATCAGCTTGAATTCAGGGCAATGGAATCGGGGGAGCACTGGGTTCCAAACGAACATAGGGAAGTATTTCTCGGGCTTCTATCTCGAGTCGGCGTTGGGCATCGATGTAGTCTTGTGCGGTCTGTGATAAGCCAGCTGCCTCGGGTGTGTCCCCTGGCTCCATGGTTGTCGTATCGCCGCTTCCGGCCTAGAAGGTGGTAAGAGTGATGATGGAATTGTGGTGTGAGAACGTGTTTCCGCCCGAGCTCCTGTGGTAGACGCGAGGTCAAACGCTCACCCGATGCTATTCTCGGTGACGGTTCTTGAGTTGTCCGCTGACTCAGCAGCACCCAGTGTGGGCTGATGATCCACCGGAACGGCGACAATTCCCGAACGTCGGCGGTTTACCGGCTCCCCCGAGTACACTCCAAAGCCACCGTCTTTATAGCAGTCTAAATACCCCCGCGTTCAGCCAGGACGTAAATCAGCCTTTACTGTCTCTTCGTACGCTCCGTGGGATTTATCTACAGCGAACTCCTTTACAGCAGGGAAGCTAACCGACGTCATGAAGGTAGGTTGGTAAGACCATTCACACCATCGCCGAGGGTTGATTTCTGACACCATTCGCGACCACAGTTTCTACACCTCTCTGGTATCGATGCAATAAACCTTGACCTGAATTTCTCAACGAGCGATTGTTGCGTCTTCGGGGGTTGCGATATCTATACAACAAAGGTTAGCTAGCTTCCCTTGTCGTCCTACCACTGCCACGGGTCTAACGTCGGCTTCATTCTCCATCATAGGCTACAGGCTCCGATAAACGGTTGCTTCGCTCTATTACAGATACAATCGAAACAAAATTCGAAGCCGATGCACGACTTTCAGCGTCACTGTCACCTCCCTTAGACTCTGCCGAACTCTTCTCCCGGTCATCTCCGTTTGGGCCACTGGACCAAAGCAGCTCTCGTAAAATTTACTCTTACCTCCTTGCGACCCTGAATGCGTCGCATCCCTATCATGAGTTCAGTGCTATCGTGCGGCCTGATCACTTCAGCAAAGAACGTTGCCTCCTCACTACTATGAATCGCTTCAACGCAGCTCTTTTTAATCTTGGGAAAACAGTCCCGAACCTCTGGGAAACAATAGACCAAGAGATGGATCTTAAGGATTGCGCTATTTACGCATATGAGCCAGACAACCTGGAGGATCCCTACGCCACGGAGGGTCTTCTCTGGTGTATGATGTACTTCTTTCACAACAAGCATCGGAAACGGGTCTGCTATCTGTACCTGCGCGCCGTGTCTAAAAGCAGCCATTCTCACATAAATAGAACAATGGAGACATGGCAGGAAGAGGGCGACGATGAAGACTGGAACTCAGACTCTGAGCGGCTATGGGAAAACCCTAGTTCCGATAGCGACGAATTCGTGGAGCACATGGAGATATAGTCTCGGTGCTATACCCCTTTTGCTGGATATTTCTTATGCTTGCAGGCTTAGCTTTGTTGCTTTTGTTTCCGGTTTATTTGGCGTGAGAATTGTCTCTTTCTTCCCCTTTTTCGTCTTCGTCTTTTGGTTCCTGGGACGATGGCACAGGCGTTCGGGTATCATTGGGAGGGCTTCTAATAGCGATAGCAATAGGCTAAAGTATTGATTGTATCCTAGGCCCTATTTCTACAGGTCCACTAATCCTTCTATCTGAAAATTCCGAATAATAAGGTGTGACGGAACCCCAGTCTCCCTACACTTGGGCAGCGTCTAAGTAATTTACTTTTATGTCGTAAACCAGTCGCGTAAATTTATTTGTGTACTTGGTACTTAAGTAAGTACATAGTAGCTGCTTATATACATATACCTACTTAAGTACTTAAGTAAGTAAGTTTTTAGGTGCTTCGGTAGCCTTATATTAAGAATCCACCAACTACGGTCCTCCTAGCCCAGAAAGTACCAGATACTTATTATACCTAGCACTTACCTACTTACTTACTTAAAGTCGGTAGGTACCTACTTACCTGGGTACTTATTAAAGAACCGGTTAAGTAGAGCTTGAGTAAGCAGTCTAGTCTGGTGATGTGCTTTGGATTTTCAGTTATGCGTGTTACCTCGCAAACCGAATTCAAGCTCATATATGCGTGCGTGAGCCTTCAACCCCTGATCAGCCTACGAGTTCACAGTGACGCCAAGTTTAACGGGGGTCTTTTGTTGTTTGAGGGAATCCTGTGCAGTGATTACAAAACGTGAACGGCTGTCATACTTTCCTTTCTAGAAAACGGTCTTGATACCAAGTACCTACTACTTACTTAAACCTAGGTAGGTACTATACTTCTTCGGCAAGACGCACGCGTTCCATACACCAGACCTGGCTAATTCGACGTTCGGGCAATGTACTCACAAAGGTATAGACTTTGAAGCTGTTACCGACTAAGCCAAGCCCCTTCCCTCGTACCCAAAGTTCCACGGATAACGTGGTCCTGGCCGAACTCTAGAGAATATATCAGATTTAAACTAGTCGCTAACCATGTAAAGTACTATTTATCAGGTACTCCCTCGACGACATTGACACACAGACCATGAGCGCAGACAGCTCCACGATAGAAGAATTTCACCGTCTTCTAGATGAACAGTTGGAGCTCCTCGAGAAGGCTCGCGAGGTAATAGAAATTCCATCTTGATCGAGGGGCTTTGCTTGATTGCTACCCTTCCGGACCGAAATCTAAAGGAATGCATAGGCCGAAATCAAGCTCTCCAACGAAGATATTGCGCAAACGAACCCCAAGGCTCTCTGCGCTCGAGGGTTAGCGCTACTGAACCTATGTATTTCACGCCACTATACGGGATTAGGGGGGAAATCCGTCGTGGAATTGAGTCCGGATAATTCAGTCGCGTCGGAGGGAATGCCTCCACATGGACTTCGGGGGGGAGATATAGTAAAGATTGAAGAACAACTGTCAATGTCGACAAGAAAAAAGCCACCGAAGAAAGAAACACAATCTGGTGGCCTTTTCGGCGTGGTAATCAGATCCGCAGGTCAGAAGCTTGCGGTTGCCCTAGATATGGACAAGCCTCATGCTCTCCTCGACACTGCCAAACGCATATGGGTGTATGTGCAATTATCGAAGCGCAGACAGACAGGAGCCGAGGGTTAACAGCGAAATAGAGTCAAAGTTGCCAATGATGCCCCGTTCAAGAGGTTAGCCATGCAGTTCCGTTTTCGCCAAAAGATAAATCTAATAATGTGGCGAATACAGGATGATTCAGACCGTTTCCAACCTGAGGGCCATTGAACCGGAGGGCCTCTCAAGCATCCTCAGAGTATCCTTCGGTCTCTCTGAGTATTTAAAACCCGCGGAATCCGAGCATCAGTTAGATTTTTTTGATGAGCGGCTGAATGAGGTCCAGAAGGATGCCGTCTCTTTCGCTCTAAATGCTAGCGATCTAGCGTTGATACATGGTCCTCCTGGTGTAAGTTTACCTCGTAAACTATATATACCGCTCTGCGAGTGATGGCTAAATTCACTCGGCGAGGCAGACAGGGAAAACTCAGACATTGGTAGAGATAATTCGGCAGTTCGTAGCCAGAGATCTCAAAGTCCTGGTTTGTGGGCCATCAAACATCTCTGTGGATAACATTGCGGATAAACTAGGACCATTCCGGATACCCATGGTACGCATTGGCCATCCGGCCCGGCTCCTGCCGAGTGTGGTATCAAATTCTCTCGACGTAGCTATTAAACATTCGAGCGGAGGTATGCTTGTCAGTGACATTCGAAAGGAGATGGACGACAAGTTGAACACCACCAAAAAGACACGCAACAACGCCGAACGGAGGAAACTTTGGGAGGACATAGGCTACTTGAGAAAGGAATGCAGGGCCAGGGAAAGGCGGTGTACCGAGGATATTGTCAAAACCAGTAAGATCGTATTGTCAACTTTACATGGGTAAGGGCGATCCTTTGTTTCGGTATCTTAGTCTGGTCTAAGTTGACATCAAATAGGGCTGGCAGTCGGGATATCTTGCATCAGCCTTTCGACGTTGTGATCATTGACGAAGCCGGACAGGCCCTCGAAGCTCAGTCTTTAATCCCGCTGCTCCGGGGTCCGTCAAAATGTATCCTGGCTGGCGACCATTTACAACTCCCCCCGACTGTTCCGAGGAGCGACAAATCCTCGAAGTTTCAGAAACTTGAGCTTAGTTTGTTTGAAAGATTACTAAGTCTTCATGGGCCTTCAATAAAAAGAACACTCTGCGTGCAGTACCGCATGCACAAAATGATTATGGAGTACCCCTCCACAGCGCTTTACGACTCCTTGCTTCTAGCAGACTCTTCTGTTCAGGCACACTTACTATCTGATCTAGCAAATGTCATCAAGACGGACGACACTCAAGAGCCGCTCGTTTTTTGGGACACGCACCCGCAGGAGGGGTTCAGAGAAGACGAGACTGGTGTTGACGAAAGTAAAAGTAATGCAATGGAAGCCGGTGGGTGTCAAATCCAACCCTTAAAACCTAGTACGCAGGTATTAGTACGAGCATCTTTCTAAACCAATCTAAAGCCCTCTGTTGTCATCATCTTAAAAATTTGCTTGAAGCTGGCGTCCAGCCTAAAGACATTGCTGTTATCACACCGTATAACGCCCAGGTACGCCTTTAGCCCCACTATCCACAACCCGACAACGTGGTCGAGGATGACTCTAATTCGACTGGCCACTTAGGTTGCGCTTCTATCCGAGGCCCTGAAAGCAGATTTCCCCAACGAATTCCCTAAGATTGAAATTGGCAGCGTGGATGGTTTTCAGGGCCGAGAAAAGGAGGCTATCTTACTGAGCCTTGTTAGAAGCAATGACAAGAAGGAGGTCGGATTCCTGGCGGACGAGAGACGACTCAATGGTAATGTTTAGATGCGTCTCATATACTCATCCTAAAACAGCCTTCTGATACCCACACCCCCGACATAGTTGCCATGACAAGGCCGAAACGCCATCTCTGTGTCATTGGAGATTCGGAAACTGTTGCGCGGTGAGTACTTGAGAGTGCGTTCTGAAGTAAGTTGATCTTGGATTCAACCGTACTGACACTGATACCGAAAATGAAAGTGGGAGTACATATCTGAAAGGCTGGATGGAATTCTTGGAAGAAAACGCCGATTTACGCTACCCTGACCCGGGGACTCTCCAACGATGAGTCGGGATACTCTAGTATAGACTTGTCGTAACATCATGTTCGTGAATGCGATAACTTAAGGATGTGGTGTCTAGCTTCTAGCCTTTACGAGTCCTAAAATATGGGTTGGGATCGTGAACAGGTTAATTTTCGGTTATTTGGCGTCACGCGGTGATGGGATGGGTATATCAGCTGGGGTAAACCCCCATTTGGACAGGCAGATTTTATTATTCAAGGGTTACAGCTGGTTACAGGATTCGGAGAACTCTCGATGCCTAACGGCCTTATATAGCCGACTTATTCCAATCGTTAATGATTGGAGGGGCCAACGTTCGGATGTGTAAGCCTTAAATGTCTAACACCGATCACACTGCAGACTCCTTACTGGTAGTAGCCTGCTTTGGGCAACCTCAACCCTCCTGAGGGCAACTTTAACCGCCCATAAGTTTAGTTATCGTGTCTTCCTCGACCTATATGTTAAAGGGCTGTTAGCGAGGCATGCTGGGGTGGCATACAAGCCAAACGAACCTCCATATCCTCAAGGCTATCCTGCTGACTTATACATCTGAGCACGTTCTTTTTGCTTGATTCCTGGAGCTCTCCTGCCAGAAGCAACTCATCTAGTATGAAGTACGCCTTCTGAAAGTTGAATATAATATCGAGCTCGCAGACGTTTCCGTAGTACTTGTCCATCTGCTCGACATACCGGTGGACAATCTCCAAAGTAATTAACTCATTGTCGTTCTGGTCAGTTCCGGCGATGAAAAACAGGGACGCATATCTCCTGTAGACGACTTTGGTATCTTTTGTTGGGTCGGTTAGTGAAAGTTTAGAGTAGTGGCGTGGATTAGTTCGGAGGACCTTTGTATTCTAAGAAGTTACACATGCGTGTTCGCCGGGATAGAACAAGCTGGGAAACTTCTTTGATGATTTTGTTCTTCTCCTTCAGTGATAAAGTTGTAAACCATTTAGACAGTCGCTGTCGCGTATTATTGGTCCCGTAAGCTGTAGCTCAGTTGATTGTGAAGGATAGATGTCCTTACGACTTTGCCCTGCCGAGAAAGGAGGATGATGTATCTGAGATATGCAACAGTCAGTGGAGGTAACTTCCCATGCTTCGGATGGAGAGGCGAGGCTACCTGATCGCCATGCCTATTTGACACGAATCTGGCGACTTCGAATCTGAAATGTTGTTGGCGATATATAAGTTCGTGAAAGAACGACGACTGGTTTGGTGTAATGTGTACGTCGGCTAACATGGCGGCTCCTAATTTGGGAGTCTGAGGTCTGGCCAGCGCTTTTTCTTGGCAACCTGGTCTTCCCACCAAGACAGACTTTCCGTACCTGGATCCACATCCACATCCCACCTTCAAACACTCTGAGCAAGACCACCAATAGTTGCACCTCTGTTTAGAAATCCGGACAAATAAAACAACAAATCAAAACAAACTAGGTTCGGATTCGAAGAGATAGAAGCGCGAATACGGGGCCCTGGATCTGGGATAAGTTAGATGGAAGGTCCGTCAGCTGAATCCTCTTCTCTAAACTCAACTAACTAGCGTAGGAATTTATACACATCTCGGAGATCACTTCGACGCAGCGTCGTCAATCAATGACGATGCATCCGTCATCGGGGAAACATCGGTCGGTGAGAGAAGAATCGGAAATCGCCGCCGTCATGACGACGAAGAATCCGACCCGGAGAAGTCAGACGACGAGAACGACGAGCTAGAGAGTCTTATGGATGGGACGCTCAGCCTTGCCAGTGTTCCGGTGGCCGCCGCTGCCGCCTCTCAGAGCGCAGGGGGGCTTGGTGACGGGGATAGTGAACTGCCACCACATGCTTGTGCGTAAGTGGTCTCCCAGATAGCTTCCAAAACAGGGGGGAACTGAGGGCTTTGTGACTCCTTGTGGCTAACGTCCTGATCCACCTACCTGGTAGTTATTGTGGCATACATTCACCAAGCGCTGTTGTAAAGTGTTTAAGTTGCAATAAATGGTTTTGTAGCGGTCGAGGAAACACATCGTCGTCTCACATCGTCAACCATCTCGTTAGAGCCCGTCATAAGGTACGGCTCCTCCATAACAACCGGGTAGCCTTATGGCTCGAGCAAGCTGACGTGTGGTATAATAGGAAGTTTGTCTCCATCCCTCGTCGTCGCTTGGGGAAACCACTCTCGAGTGTTACAATTGCGGCACACGAAATGTCTTCTTGCTAGGCTTTATACCTGCAAAGTCGGACACCGTAGTCGTCCTTCTCTGCCGCCAACCCTGTGCGGCGATGCCTTCTAGCAAGGATATGAACTGGGACACATCGCGTTGGGAACCTCTGATACAAGACCGTTCGTTTCTGCCATGGCTTGTGAGCGAGCCATCAGATGCAGAGCAAATGAGGGCACGCCACCTCCAACCCCAGGCCATTGCAAAACTGGAAGAACTGTGGAAAGAAAACCCTGCTGCCGTCATAGGGGATCTCGAGAAGGGTGGTGGAGTAGATGACGAGCCACAGCCAGTGCTGCTACGATACGACGACGCTTACCAGTATCAGAATGTTTTTGGACCCCTAGTGAAGATAGAAGCGGATTATGACCGAAAACTCAAAGAATCACAGAGCCAAGATGGCCTTATCGTGCGCTGGGATTTTGGACTGAACAACAAACACCTCGCTAGTTTCATGCTTCCCAAATTGGAGCTTGGGGATGTGAAACTCGCCGTCGGTGATGAAATGCGACTTCGGTACGTGGGCGATCTCAGACAACACTGGGAAGGGGTCGGGTTCGTCATCAAAATCCCCAACAATATGTCAGACGAGGTCACCATCGAACTTCGGAAAGGAGCAAACGACAAGAGCGTCCCCACTGAGTGCACACACTCCTTCTCCGCGGATTATGTTTGGAAGGCAACTAGCTTTGATCGCATGCAGCTTGCGATGAAGAGTTTTGCGGTAGATGAAATGAGTGTCAGCGGGTACATCTACCATCGGCTACTCGGGCATGATGTTGCTGCAGCACCCCTCAAAACGCCCCTACCCCGGAGATTTAGTGTCCCTGGCCTTCCCGAACTCAACATGAGCCAGGTCCTTGCTGTTAAAAGCGTCTTACAGAAGCCGCTCTCTCTCATCCAAGGCCCACCGGGCACTGGTAAAACAGTAACGTCAGCAACAATCGTTTACCATCTTGCTAAACTTAGTGGTGGCCAGGTTCTTGTCTGCGCTCCATCTAACGTCGCAGTGGACCAGCTTACGGAAAAAATTCATCGAACCGGTCTAAAGGTCGTCCGCCTGACGGCAAAGTCACGAGAAGATGTGGAATCACAAGTCTCTTTCCTTTCACTGCATGAACAGGTTCGGATTAATAACACCAACGTCGAACTCGTAAAACTACGTCAACTGAAGGATGAGCTTGGGGAATTATCACTCCAGGATGAGAAGAAGTTTAAACATTTGACACGGGCCGCCGAGAAGGAAATATTAACAAATGCGGACGTTATCTGCTGCACCTGTGTGGGTGCGGGTGATCCACGCCTTGCGAAATTCAAATTCCGTACGGTTCTCATCGACGAGTCAACCCAGGCGGCGGAGCCAGAGTGCATGATACCATTAGTTCTGGGCTGCAAGCAGTTGGTTTTGGTGGGTGACCACCAGCAATTGGGCCCGGTTATAATGAACAAAAAGGCAGCGAGGGCTGGTTTGCACCAGAGTTTGTTCGAGCGCCTTGTCATCCTCGGCTGTGCGCCTATCCGACTCAACGTCCAGTATCGTATGCACCCGTGCCTCAGCGAGTTCCCTAGCAATATGTTTTATGAAGGTAGTCTTCAAAACGGTGTCACCGTCCAGGTAAGCTAACCACACTAATTAACCGCGGCTTGGCTGGAATGCTAATTGGTATTAGGAGCGCCTCCGAAGGAATGTCGATTTCCCCTGGCCTGTAGTGGATTCTCCTATGATGTTCTGGAGCAACCTCGGAAACGAAGAGATATCAGCCAGCGGGACATCTTATTTAAACAGGTCGGGAAAACTGTAATCTTTCCCAACATGGTAGCTACGCAGCTAACAGATCATTGTAGAACGGAAGCTGCTGCGTGTGAAAAAATAATATCGAAGTTTTTCAAGGCCGGGGTCTCCCCCTCGCAAATCGGGATCATCACCCCGTATGAAGGCCAACGTTCCTACATAGTCTCGTCGATGCAAACGAACGGGTCCCACAAAAAGGAGCTTTACAAGGACATCGAAGTAGCGTCCGTTGACGCCTTTCAGGGGAGAGAAAAGGACTATATCGTTCTCTCGTGTGTCCGATCCAATGACCACCAAGGAATAGGCTTTTTAAATGATCCCCGCCGTCTCAACGTCGCCCTCACGAGAGCAAAATATGGAGTTGTGATACTTGGAAACCCCAAGGTTTTGAGCAAGCACCCTCTTTGGCATCACCTTTTGTTGCACTACAAGGAGCGTAACTGTCTCGTGGAGGGTCCTTTGAGCAACCTTCAAATTAGTTTTATACAATTCTCACGGCCCAGACAGTCGTACCGTGGGCCTCAACGATTCCAGATGGCATATTCAGGGCCAACCACAATGTCATCAGGGCCCCTCGACACTGGTAGTGGGGGATCCAGATCCGGAATGAGTATGCATGGTTCTGGAGCGGCACAGCCGGGGGGGATCGGTCGTTCTATTGGAAATCAAGGGTCACGACAAACCGAACTGAACGATTCGGGGAGCGTCGTTGGGTACATTCCGGATGATGTTTCCAGCGTCCATTCTGCTGCCGTAACCAGTGCCTTCCCGCCTATGTTTTCTGGATTTACCTTAGATTCGTGGCCGAGTCTTCCAAATCGACCGGGATATTCCGGGATGCAGTCTTTTGAAGGACATGAAAAAAAGAACTCTACGTCACATCTTGGCACCGGGCCCGAAAGTGTAGGCCGTGGGGAAGGCCTTTCCACAGGCGGTGTATCATTGGGTCACGGCTCTGGACTTGAATTTGTCACTAGGGAAGCTGGCGAGCTATCGTTAGAAAAGACAGCAAGCTTAAGCCAGTCTGACCGCCTCAAGCAATACGTCGAGAGCAATGGGAGGGGATCCGGATCGGACTACAAAGCTGTGGGTGGTATTCCGAGGAATACAAACGTTAGCCGGACTACAGCGTTAGACGAAGCGAACAATATATTCGGCCCGAATACGACTCGCAATCGAGACACGAGCAACATCGATGATGATGCCAGAAGCGTCAGCACTGCCTTTGCGAGCCAGGTTGGAATTGTTGGATATGATTAGGTTACGGCGGTGGTTTGCCGAGATTCGGTGGGTATGCAGTACTGCTAGTTTCGGCTCTCACTTCGACAAACCTCCATACCCCCATCCGTCCCGCCCGTATATCTTCTCTAAGGTGAGTGCCGAAAACCCGTTGTCGTTGACGGATTTCAATTACTGACGCAGTAAGGCAAAGTAATCCGGCCTAGGGTGCATTTGTATGCATACAATTAGAGAGTTTTAAGGTACTGGGGGAAGCTTTAGGTTAGCAGTCTTCTGAGCGAGAGCGCTGGTCTCTCCGGTGATGCTGCGGGCGGAGGTAGTTCGTACATATGTTCGGTTCGTGATGCAAAGCGAACGGGCTCTTTATCACAGACTTACCGGAGGATTATACATGGAGATACGCCTCCTATCCGAGGTTCCTCCAAGTGGAAGGCCGGGATCGGTGTCATCCGAGCTCAGTTATCGCGTGCTGGCGCCAAGGGTCTGATAAGCTAGCTTGCCTAGGTCAAATCAGTAGTTGAAATCAAATAATTAGCCCCAACCATTGACAACCGGCCCAACCAGTAGTGTGTATTCATCCGTAGCTCCGACCTGCAGGGGCCTAGCACACCTCGAGTCCCTGGCGGTTGGCTACACGGCACTGCTTTTCTGGCAGCTTGCAGTGATGCAGTTACCTAAGCTGCAGGGGTACTCCCAACTATTTAAATCTGAGCATTTTCAACTCGCTTCCCGGGCTCCTTCCCTCTCCCACTTCATCCTGTATTACACACGAGCTTCGAAAGAATAATTATTGCCATCAACGTCCCCCCTCGTATTCACATCTTCGCCCTTTCAGCTTGAACAACTGCAGGCTTTACTTCGGGTCTTGTTCCGAGAAATTCTCGTTCCTACTTGAAGTATCTTTGACGGCATTCGACCTCTCGCTGCTCCAGTGAGAGATCGATCCAAAACCGGCACCACGTTTTCGAATCTTCTTCCCTCGTACGTAAAATTGCCAATCCCATGGATTCAAAAATTCCCCATGCTAAGACAAATGTGCTTCACAGGGTTCACCACCCCTTCAACTCTAACCGCACCGCTGCTTCCGGCGGGCCGTTAGATTGTCTTTGCCCTCTTTGAAGCGGTTTTCCAAGGGCACATCGCCTTGAAACAGCTTATATTCTTCAACAGCCGCGACTATAATGGCCCCTCACGCTGACGCTGGCGCCAATGGGACCAAGCTCAATGGGCACAGCCAAGCAACCCAGGGCGACCTATTCACCGTTAACTCACCTCACGTGGTCTACACGGATGAATCGATCAAATCATCATACGTGTACCGTACCACCAAGGTGACTAGGACCCCAGGGGGGAACCTTGAAGCGACGCCCTTTGAAACCAAGTATGACTTCAAAGTGGAACGGGGTATCCCTAGGGTTGGCCTAATGCTTGTTGGATGGGGTGGTAACAACGGATCGACCGTGACCGCGGGTATAATTGCAAACCGCAAAAATCTCTCTTGGCCTACCCGTGAGGGTACGCAAAAGGCGAACTACTACGGGTCTGTGATCATGAGCTCGACGGTCAAACTAGGTAACGACGAAGTTACCGGTGACGACGTCAATGTTCCATTTCATAGCCTCTTGCCCATGATCCACCCCAACGACTTAGTTCTCGGTGGCTGGGATATCAGCAGCATGAACCTTGCCGATGCTATGGATCGGGCCCAAGTTCTGGAGCCAACCCTGAAAATGTTGGTACGCAAAGAAATGGAGCAGATGAGGCCGCTACCATCAATCTACTATCCAGATTTTATCGCATCGAACCAAGGATACCGTGCCGACAACGTACTCCCGGGCGGTTCCGCATGCCAGGAACATCTGGATAAAATCAGAGGGGATATTCGTGAATTCAAACAGAGGAACGCGCTTGATAAAGTAATTGTCCTATGGACTGCAAACACCGAGCGTTACGCTGATATTATCCCCGGCGTAAACGATACGGCGGACAACATACTCTCGGCCATCAAGGCGGGCCACGACGAAATATCCCCTTCTAGCATTTTTGCGACCGCATGTATCCTGGAAGGCGTGCCTTTCATCAACGGTTCACCTCAGAATACGTTTGTCCCAGGCATTATCAGCCTTGCAGAAATTCATAACAGCTACATTGGAGGGGATGACTTCAAATCTGGCCAGACCAAAATGAAGTCGGCGTTGGTGGATTTCTTGATTTCCGCTGGTATCAGACTCACTTCAATTGCAAGTTATAACCACCTCGGGAACAAGTAAGTAGTTTCATTTTATCGCTACAACAGTATGCGCATCATGATAACCGGGCCTGAAACAGTGATGGAAAGAACCTTGCGGAACAAAAGCAGTTCAGATCGAAGGAGATCTCAAAGTCCAATGTCGTCGATGATATGGTCGCCGCCAACCACATCCTCTACGCCGAGGGAGAGCATCCTGACCATACGGTCGTGATCAAGTATATGCCTGCTGTTGGAGACCACAAGCGAGCGCTGGATGAGTACTACGGAGAGCTTTTTATGGGTGGACGCCAGACGATTTCGTGAGAAGACACCCCCTTGAATTTTAGAGGCTTGTGCTAATGTATCGATGCCCAATTTAGCATCTTTAACGTCTGCGAGGATTCACTTCTTGCCTCGCCACTTATCATAGACCTCGCTTTGGTAACAGAGATGATGACCCGTATTTCTTGGAAGAACGACTCCGACGACAAGTACAGGAACTTCCACCCAGTTCTCAGTATCCTGAGCTTTATGCTGAAGGTCCGCAGCCGCTCCAAGAGATGAAGTCCCTCTTTTTTTTCTGTGTGCTGACGTTGCCTCCGGACCACAGGCGCCCTTAACCCCCCCAGGAACACCAGTGGTCAATGCGCTGGCCAAGCAGCGCAACGCCCTGTGCAACATATTCCGAGCCTGTGTAGGGTTGCAACCTGAGTCTGATATGACCCTAGAGCATAAGCTTTTTTAAGAAGGTTTGGGGTGTAAAGGGAGGTTGGATTGATGTTAATTGACATTAAAATCCCTTCCCATGGCCTTTTTCGTTTCGTTGTTAGTCTCGTTCAGCATTTTTCCATGAAGGTTTCACCAATTTGTTCTTTCGGTTGCTGGTGAGGTTTCAGGCGGGGAAGGCCTTTTTTTTCCTTTCCTTGCGGAGGGGGGGTTTTTTTTTGGTTGGACTCTTCCTGTAAACCGGTCACGTACATAGCAAAGAATGCTTGAGATTTTTCTAACTTGCCCAACCTAATTATCTGTGTCCAATCTAAGTGTGCCCCAAAACCTGGATACGCTATAGCTCCGCAGCACCCACCACTATGTGCCTCATAATATGACTTTCATCGGCCGGGTATTGGTACCACAGCCGCCCCTGCTCTAATCCACGTGCCTCGCGTATCCCCATACTTCGTCCACCGTCCTCCCTTTAGTTTCTGGTATATTCCTTGACACGAAGATGAAAGAAATTATTGAGATGGCGCTGAATATGAAAAATACCTCCCCGTTACCCACGATTGCTCGCAGTGAAGGAAATCCGTAGGCAACAGCGAATGTCGCTAGCCAGTTAGTAGTCAAGCCGATGCTCTGGGCAGCCCCCACAGCTTCGTGGCCTACTAACTCGGAGGCGATCATAAAGGGAAGTGGACCGAGCCCGATAGCAAAGCTAGAGACAAACAAGAGGGTAGAGACTCCTGAAAGTATCTGAATCTTGAAGATTATTCCAATGCCAAGCAACGCCGAAAAGATACCCATACCAACAATTGATAGAAGCAAGGGCGGCTTTCGACCGACCCTGTCGATCATCCTTGCGGCTATTGCTGTGACAAACAAATTCAAAAGGGAAACGATGACATTGATAAGGGTAGCTCCGGTTGGGATTATATCCCCGAGGATTGAAACGCCATACATGATGATAGCGTTGATTCCCATGAACTGCTGTGCGATCATGATGCCAACCACTGCAATGAGCTGTCGCCGATAATCGGCCGTGGTCACAAACTGGTAAAGTGTCACCTTTAAGATTGGGGCGGTTGCCTCTGCTGACTGGCCCAGCAGCCTCTGGCTCGGGGTAGCATCATCGAGCACGGCGTCCTCTCCGTCCGGACCGGAGCTTTCGCCGAATGATACGAGTTCGTCATCAACATCGGTTCTTCCTCGCAACTTTACGAGTGACCTGTATGCCAACTCCCTGTTCCCAACTGAAGCAAGCCACTTAGGTGATTCGACACAGAATGGTAAAAGCATGCATTGGGCCAGGCCGATGAGCCCACCGACCGCTAGGATGATACGCCAGTACGGTACCACGGAAAGGAACAATCCGAGAAACTGGGCAACAAGAATACCGAGATTAATGATGATTTGGGTAGAAGCTCCGCTGTGTCGCCGCCGAGAGCTAGCGTCAGTTTATCGGGTTGATGGGTTGGAACAGGGTGGTTCTCCGACTTACAAAGTCCCAGCATATTCAGCAGGGGCAACGCTGTGGATGTATAGAGGTGCTATAACAACGGAACTGCCAGCGCTTATACCTGAAATCACACGCCCAGCACTCAAAGTGGTGACGTCGGTAGCGAAGGCCATGAGAACGGGACCTAGAATGAAACCAGCCGAATTAAACATAGCGGTGCGTTTTCGTCCGTATGTGTCGGCGATTGAACCGGCTGAGACGGCCCCGATAAGGCCGCCGACTGAGAATATCGATGTGACGAATCCATAGGTTTGCTCGGACATCGGTATGCAAGGCCGGATGTCTAGTTCGAGAGAGGTTCCGCGCCCATGGCAGCTTATGATGTCTTGCGGGGCGTTTAACTCCGCCTGGCGAGCTCGGGGTAATCAAGTAATTAGTTGGGAAGCTAATCGGAAGTCAAAAAGGATGGTCATGGGAGGTACTTGCGATATGGTAGCCAAAAAGGAAAGAGCCGACGCTCACAACGAGGACGTTGAACAAGAGGCAGGGAGTAATGTCCTTCATGATGGCTCGAGGAGTCGGTGCGATTTGATGGTGCATATGCCCACGGACGAGATGCGGTCCCTGTTTACTTAAGTAGTACCTCTTATTCCGAACAACCCAAGCCGGAGCGACCATCCCGTCATTCCCCCGCCACGTGATCAGGCATGCGCGTGACGCCTGCCAATGGAGGGTCAGATCGCGAAAGCATCGTCAGTCCGGATCGGTATCCCCAGCGTCTCTACTCCTGCAATGCCGCTGCCCCCATACACCTCCAAAGTCAAAGTTCTTGACAAATATCATATCATCGGGTTCATATCCTCCGGGACATATGGCAGAGTATACAAGGCGCGTTCTCGTCACCCCGGAACCACCGGCGAGTTCGCTATCAAGAAGTACGGATCCTTCCAAGCTTGCGACTCTCTACGGCACTACTGTCCGGACTGACGAGATCGTGTAACTAGGTTCAAACCCGACAAAGAAGGGGAGGTCATAAACTACACTGGGATATCGCAGTCAGCATGTCGCGAGATGGCCGTAGGTCTCCCCATCTCCCCTGGCGATATGGTCGCTGACGAGGGCGTTTTGCTCAACAGCTCAACAGCGAGCTATCGCACGAAAATGTCATCCATTTACATGAGATAATACTCGAAGACAAGTGTATCTACATGGTCTTCGAATACGCCGAGCACGATCTTCTGGTATTATATCAACTTGGGCGGCGTCCGTTCGCAGGCCGATGCTGATGCTACAATAGCAAATAGTCCACCATCATTCCCACCCTGAACGTCGGCTTATCCCAGAATCCACGATCAGGTCCATCTTATGGCAGCTTTTGAATGGCGTCTCTTACCTCCATCAGAACTGGGTGATGCACAGGGATCTTAAACCCGCCAACATTATGGTCACGGCGGGTGGTGAGGTCAAAATAGGTGATTTAGGATTGGCAAGAGTTTTCTGGAAGCCCCTGGCAGCCCTTTTCAATGGAGACAAGGTGGTTGTCACGATCTGGTATCGCGCGCCGGAGTTGCTTCTGGGATCACGGCACTACACCGCCGCCATTGGTATGTGAACGTTGCGAGTTTGGGTGAGTACACTCCGGCACCGCTAATGCGTCGGGTTCTCTGTGTAGATCTCTGGGCTGTTGGATGCATTTTCGCCGAGTTGCTTGCCCTGCGGCCGATATTCAAAGGAGAGGAAGCCAAGATGGACACGAAGAAGACGGTTCCTTTCCAGAGGAATCAGATGCAGAAGATAATTGAGATTTTGGGCACGCCCACTAGTAAGTATCGGAACCAACGAGGCCGAGTGCCCTTCGCACGCTAAGCCCTGCCGTTTAGAAGAACGATGGCCCTCGATAACCCAACTTCCCGAATATCCCCAGATGGCGCCCTTCAAGCCGTATCCGTGCAGTCTCGAAACCTGGTACCATCAAGTCGGTGCCACGAACAAGTTGGGCTATGAATTATTGAACGGGCTTCTGGAATTTGACCCCGTCAAAAGACTAACCGCCCAGCAAGCGCTGGAACATCGTTATTTCACGGAAGGTCCGAAGATCAGCCTCAAGTAATACACACCCGAAAACCACCCGTTCTGCGTGCGATGATGAGCTGACTTGGCACTCTTCACAGCGCTTTCGAAGGTTCCTTTATCGACTATCCCCATCGCAGGGTAAGCTCCGACGACAACGACATCCGGACGAGCTCGCTCCCCGGGACAAAGCGCAGTGGGCTCCCGGACGACAGTCTCCAGCCACGGACCAAGAGGGTCAAAGGCGGAGAATGACACATTGTTTGTTTGTTTTGTGGAATAGCGGTGAATGTGCCTGTCCGAGTAGATTAGATTAGATGCATAATATAAAATTCGAATTCTGCAGAACTAATTCCAGCACGCATCTGCCTGCGAGATAAGATTCTGCGTAAGACGGCCGGGACACGCGTGGTTGGACCAATTTGGCCCGGCCAGCCTCGCTTCAGCGGAGGATCCTTGCAGCATCTTCGCTCGTGGTAGACCGTGAATACAATCGACAGCGGGCTAACCGTCAGGCTGTATTCTGCTCCTGCCCTGGCATTCTGTTTCCCTCCCCGTTAATTAAGATTGATTCTCCATTCTTTTTTTATTTTTATTTTTTTTATTTTTATTTTTTTATTTTATTTTATTTTTTTTATTCGCCGGGTCAAAATCGCAGCTCAAGCCACATACCAAGTAAGTAAGTACTCCCTTAGCATATCCCAACCACGCACGACTCCCATCTTCCCAAACACATCTCTGCTCTTCCCCTTTCTCCCACCGCTCTAACCCAGACCTCCTCAGCCCAGAATCGTCCCCCCCTGCGAGCGACCCGGCATCGCCTACTTTCACAAAACCGATCTTTACCTTGGTAAATAGACAGACTCACAAGGACAACAGTCCGAATCAGCATTCAAGATGGGCGGTCAAATCTCCAAGATGATGGTATGGTCTCGGGCGCCGTTCAACTCCCTGTCGCACACAGTCACTGACCACGAATGCCCGGGCAGGCCAAACTCTTTGGCTCCAAAGAGATGAGGTTGCTTATGCTAGGACTCGATGCTGCTGGAAAGACAAGTAATACTCCCGCAAGCTGCTCTCTTGGACATTTGGCGTGTTGGCGTTCTGCTTTGGTCGCGTTTGGGATCTCTTTGGGTGTCGCTAACGAGGATACAATCTCCAGCAATACTTTACAAGCTCAAGCTCAATCAGGGTGTCACTACAATCCCCACAGTCGGCTTCAACGTCGAGACGGTCACATATAAAAATGTCAAATTCAATGTCTGGGACGTCGGTGGTCAGGACAAGATCAGGCCGCTGTGGAGGCATTACTTCTCCGGTTGGTGGATTAGCTCACTGCCCGTCTTGTTGACACCAATTGCTAATCGGCCCCCTATAACCACAGGCACACAGGGATTGATCTTCGTCATAGATTCGAATGATAGAGAGAGAATCGACGAGGCAAGACAGGAACTCCATCGCATTATTCAGGATCGAGAGATGAAGGAGAGCTTGCTCCTTGTTTTTGCGAACAAGCAAGACTTGCCAGGAGGTATCTTGTCATAATATCCTGACCCCCTTATCGATCGCAACAACCGACTGACGTTGGAAATTTCCCTTTGCTTGTTAGCCATGTCCCCGCAAGAAGTCACGGAGAAACTTCAGCTGAGTAAGCTGAAGGACCGGATATGGTATGTCGTACCGTCGTGCGCCACTACCGGAGAAGGGTTGATCGAGGGCCTGGTATGCTTAAGCCCCGTGATTCTACAAACTTCGACTCTGCTAATTGCATCGCTTCTAGGGATGGCTTTCGAACAACGTGAAGGCCCCAACGACCCGCGCAGCGTAATTGGGGGGCCTCAAAGCAACCGGGTTCTGTGGACCTTCACTTCCATCTGCTCTTTCCCACTTGAGAAAGTGGGTATGTTGACTTCTACCGCGCCGTACATTTAATATAGTTCCATTTTAATCAAGCAGGTCGAAGTTACGCTTGTAAACTAATCTAATCGAACTTAGCGATCCATCCTTCTTGTTGACAGGCACAGCATGTTTGCGGGATCTCGTATTCTCACATTTGTTCCTTTGTTCACCCATCGCATCACGTCTTCGACCTCCCAATGTCGGTGCCGTCGTTAAACGCAACATGTATATGTGCGATTAGCCGCTCCATACGTAAAGCATCAAGTTCACCGACTCGTAGCGCATTCGCGTAGCCAGCGGCTCAAATATCCGCTGTCCCTGGCTCTCCTGACATCCACAACCCTGTTATCAAGAGCGGAGCCCCTGTGAAAGGCCATAATTGTAGGTATGGAAGTGATAGAGTGCTGGAAAGCAAGACCCGATGTCGATGGATGATCAACTTCAACCTCCGCGAGCCCAAGAAGCAAACCACTCTTTGCCTGTCCATCGACCAGATTTTGGATGAGGGGCCGAATAGCGTGGCAGGAAGCGCACCATGACGCAGACCAGAGAGTGATGAGCGGAAGCCTTCGGGATGTCGAAAGCAGGAGCAGGGTGTGAAAGTCGTCTTCGGATCGGACGGGATCGAAAAGACGGAATTCAGCCCCCGAGCTGTGAAAGGAACAGCGACGCCGGCGCAAGCCAACGGCCCAGGACGATGCGCGGTGGTGTATTCGAAATAGCATTGCTTCCCGAGGTCTGGTCTGGTGAGGGCTCCAGGAAGGCAGGTGGCGAGAGCGCAGATGCAAAAAAGCCGAAACGGTTTGGCTTAGTCATGATCCGCATAAGCTGCCGCCGCCGACAGTGTCGGCTAGCTCTTTCGTCTCAACCTACTTCTTCATAGCCCGTTCCTGTATCTTCGGACGACGGTGTGTATAAATACTGGCAGCTGGGTCCAGAGTATTGTCTTGTTCGGCTTCGACTCGTCCGGCTCTCAGGCGTCTCCCGCTCAGCATCTGTCCGGATATTTGATTGAGCAGTGGGTATTTTAGCCTCGGCTTCATCCACGGCCTCTGCGACCACCACCACCACCACCACCATGGCGCCTCAAATCGACGACGATACAATGGCTACCTCCCCTCCGCCCCTCCAATCCTCGAAGGCATCGCACAGCTCTCTCGAGCCGAATGCTGGACATGTCGACGTCCCACCGTGTTTGCTCTCCCCAGCTTTTACACCACCCTCAACCCCAGGAATAGGGACCCCGAGACCGCCTACCGAGCCTGCAACAAGCTCGGTATCAGAAGCTCCCATTGTTCAACCGACACTGTTAGAAGAGCTGCCTGAGGTAGGCCCGATCATTTCCCCTGGTTTATCGGTTCATCCATCTAAGGGTGCCAATCCACTGGCTCGGGCCTTTCTATGCATGAGTGCTGACAGTTATCCACTGTGGATGGATGGATTTTGTAGGTAAAATGCCAAGTAAGGGCGAGAATACCGCGGTAGGCGACACCTGCAAACTATATATCTTTCTAGTAACATCGCTAATTGGCGGTGGTCTCTATTTCTACCTTTCCGTGGTACAGAAACGGTGGAGGCGAGATCTTCCTTCATCTCTATACTAATAATATTGACAACAAAGAGCACCTTGCGATCGTATTCGGAGACGACATTCGGTCCAAGTCACTGGACGCCCCACAGGAGAATGAAACCGAGATGGTGCGGATGACCCGAGGCGCATATGTGGGCCGTTTATACCCCGGACGAACAACTTCCTCGGCTCCGTCGCCTGGTTTAGATTCCGACGGGACCGTTGCCCAACACCCCGAAAATTCAATCCCCTTAGTTCGCATCCACTCCGAATGTTACACGGGAGAGACTGCATGGTCGGCTAGGTGCGACTGCGGCGAGCAGCTTGACGAAGCTGCCCGCCTCATGACACTCGAGGGAAACGGTGTCGTGGTATATCTGCGACAGGAGGGCAGAGGCATTGGTCTGGCAGAGAAATTAAAGGCATATAATCTTCAAGATCTTGGAAACGATACCGTGACAGCGAATCTGCTGCTTCGTCACCCAGCGGACGCCAGATCCTATGGCCTTGCCACTGCCATACTCCAAGACCTTGGCCTGTCGACGATTAGACTATTAACTAACAACCCAATAAAGGTTGCGGCTGTCGAAGGCCCAAATAAAGAGATTAGGGTTGCGGAGAGGGTCCCAATGGTTCCCCTAGCTTGGAAAGGATTGAAAGGGGGCGTTTCCGGAGAAGAAGTTGACAACTATTTGAAAACAAAGGTAGACAGCCTCTCTCTAGCCGCCACAATCCGCAGTCGTCTAATAAACCTCCATAGATCCATCGTATGGGCCACCTCCTTCCAGATATAGGCCTTTAAGGTTTCTACACTCGGCTTTCCCATACAACTATCAGCATTCCGGGCATTGCTCATCATTTTCTGTGCTATTTTACACACTTTTCATGCCCCGAAGGGAACTCGAGACTCGAGTAATTATAGAGCCTAACTCGAGCGCGGTGTCTGGGAGTTTTTGCTGTATTTATGTATATGGTGTATATGGTGTACTATAAGGTCACGATACTGTCGGAGTTGCATTTCCTTTTGATAGCCCTTCGAGTTACTCCCATCTTGCGAATTCTTACTTTAACTTTATTTTTCCTGGATCCCCTGGTCGTGCTCGATAAGACGCCGCCCGGATTCAATATCCAGAACCTCATTACACATGCCCACCTACCATTGTCGCCGGCGAGTGTGAAAAGACAGGGAGAACAAGAGATAGAAGAATCTAGATCTATGGCTTGGAGCCGGTGACTGATAAAATTTCTTCGATATGCCACAGCAGCAAAACGAGCAGGAGAGGAAAGATCAAATAGCCCTGACACAAACCAGACCGAAGCACTTAGCCTCGAGGACCCAGCTTCTCCAAGGCCCGCTTTCCCTGCTCCTCCCACTCCGCCTTGGTTATCCACATGCCCTCGTTCTCGGCCATCTGGGGAGGTGATACAGATGTGTTAGTTAGAACGATCCTCCCACGCTATTAGATGGTAAACTCACGATATTTCCAAGCACTGAGCCCCCCATGAATACTAGATGCCGTCTTCTCGGTGGATCTTCGACCCTAACTTTGAATTTCTAAAAAAAAAAAAAGTAGAAGGGGAAAAGTGGTATAACGGGTCAGTAATCTCTCCGAGCAGCTGGAAACGCTCTCCTGGGCTTACATTCAGTCTCGTCGGGTCCCCATTAAGAACTCTTGTCAGCCACAACTGCTTAAGTTCCTTCTCCAGTCGACTTGGAAGTCCGGGGTACATGCTTGATCCACCAGAAAGCACAATTGCTTTAAACAAACTGGATCTGACGTCCACATCCGCGCTTTGAATTGTGCTGAAGAGGAACTCGCCTAGACCCTCCTGATCGCAGTCTACTAGATGTGGTTGAAATAAGCATTCGGGAGCCTCGAATCGCTCGCTACCTATCCGGATAACGCGACCATCCGGTAAAGTGTAGTTCTCCACAAGAACGGTTGTTTCCTCCGCGAGCTTTTGATCTAGCTGGAGATCATACGATACGTAGCAAAGCTTTTCCTTTATTTGACGGACGGTTTCAAAATCGGCGGTACGGTTCAAGGCATACCCGCGGCGAAGGAGGAGCTTGATGAGCTGGCGGGTCACATTACGACCCGCAACATCAAGACGACGAGTCAGGTGGTTCAAAACAACTGACTCGTAAACCGGAACTATATGGGTAACACCGTCGCCGGAGTCCACGACGACGCCACTGCTAAGACCTAGGATGGATTAGACCCGCGGCGAGAACGACGACTATCAATAGACATACCCTGGGCATATAGCGCAAGCACAGCCTGTATTGCGACATAGACCCCTCCAAAGTTGTAATTTTCGAACATGACCTCGCACATTTTCTCTCGGTTACTCAGAGGATTTAGCGGTGGCTCCGTCAGGAGGATTTTCCGACCTGTTGGGTCGACCTGTAATTTCTCGTTGAAGGTGTAGTCCCATAGGTGTAGCATGTCCTCCCATTTCTTGACGATTCCATTCTCCATCTACGCATGAATTTAGCCAGGCGGTTCCTCGATAGTTCAACTGTACGGGCTTGGAGCTAACGCACCGGATAGCTGATTTGTAACATGGTCCTGACTTTGGCGGCTTCATCTCCACACATGATGTCTTTCAGGAGAACCTCGCCTCCGGTTTCCCTCTCCTCAGTTCTTAATATCGGTCTCCCAACGATACTTGGGAATTGATGTTCGGGGAAGTTTGATCCGGCATAGCCGACCTTGAGACTGTCCGCGGAGTGGTACGTTAGCTAGCCGGCCGGGCGGTGGCATTGAAGGTCGGTGAAAGCGGGCGGTTGTTGGTGGCCGATTCGACGTATATATTTCGCCCAGGATACGGGGGCTGACTTACAATCCGGTACCGCCATCGAGTACTAATGAATCGGCCTGGTCAGTACAATAGAACGGATCAAGGTATTGTAGCTAAGCTTGGACAATTGGCTGATGCGAAGAGCCACTCCTTTTCTAGCTTCCGCGGTCAAACAAAGGCATGAGTTGGGAATAGACAGACCTATTGGGGCTTCAGACATTGTGGAATACTGGGAGATGTGTGTATCGGTACTGTTGGTGATGGAGGAGGATGACGGAGTGCAGTGTTGGTGACGACGTCCAGCGAGCGTGGACAGGTGTGGGGTTTACGGTAAGCTCAAGCTAGTCCAAGCATCATTTAATCCCGAACGCCATTCCGCATACCCAACTCCCGGTAAACCCCCACTGTAGCCCGGAATAGAACGACACCACCAATGGACGACGGATTCCGCCTTCAGGACCTCTCGCAAAGAGATATGTCCCCGCTCCATAGTCTTTCATTTTTCTGGCCGGCTACTAACATGCTAAGTTGCACTGGGCAGGTTGGGTCTACTTCTACAGAATCTCCAAAAGAGCCACGACGATATCCGCGCCAACAACGACAAGATTGTCAGGCTCGGGGTTGATATGCAAAATTCACTTAATCTGGTTAAGGATGGATCGCACATTGAGAAGGAGAAACTATCCAGCAACACGGTGACGGCAGCTCGAAGTTTCGATTTCGCAAACGAAACAGATGCGGAGGTTGGAGAGGATGACCTCGTATCAGCCGTTTAGCTATAGGGCACCCTGCTGTTCTAACTAAGGGGTTGGTTCACAAAAACTTAAATCTGCTTTTCTTGTGAAATTGATCTAACCCCTGCTGGGATTGCTATGCATATGATAGATCAATGGACGAAAATCTAGACCATGCTTGATAGACTACGCCGCATATCGGCTTCCAATCTCAAGGACCAAACGTCTCTCAACCTCCGTTTCTTTCCCAACCTCTTCCTCCCCCTCAAACTTCAGCCGACACGTTCCGTCCCTCTAATAGAAAGCCGCGGGTCAGTCTTTGCTTCTTTATTTCGGGCACCGGTACCTTCTTGGATGGAGAGGGTAAACGAGTGGTTTGCGGACGATACCTTCGTTCCAATCACTTCAGCTTTATAGAAAGTCGTTGTTTCTGGATACCTGGCCAACACCTGCTTGCCGTTTGGATATGGGGGTAATCCGGCAGAGTCGCCGGGAATCTGGATGAGTTGGTGCGCAAGCGCCTTATAGATCTGCCCATGGTTCCCAAACTCGTCGGGCTCCGGATCTTGGACCTCATACCTGTGTGATGTCAGCGGCTCACCGTCGAGGTTTTCTCTCCCAAAACCAGTGTTATCGCCGGCTTACCGTCGTTTATTCCCTTCTCCTATGATATTAATAACATCACATTGGATCCACTCGCCTTCCGCCCCCTTCTGTTTGGGCAATCGGAAAGCGACCTGGGACCCAACCTGAAGAACCGGCCCGTTCTCGTTTGGGACCGACATACTCCTTGGCTTCCCGCGGCTCGCCGAGCTGTCAACCGATGTAGTATCGTTTCGCCTTTTTGGGAGCCTTCCCTGACCGGCTTCGTGTTTGATAGATATTCCACTTAGCACTCAGAGCTCTATTCAATGCTTCCGGTTCTAGTTACGGGTGGTACTTACTCCCGGAGCTTCCGTAGCCTTGCTCGGTTGCTTTCCGCAAACCAATCAGGATGGATAAGTTATGCTCGATCACATGGCTTAACAACCTGTGGATGGCGATCGTGGATTAGTTGGAGAAGATGGGATGGGACTTATGACCTTAGCTACCTAGACTCCTCCTCGGTCAGAGCCTTGAGGCCCTTGTAGCAAGTGACCAATTCTTGGAGATCTGCGGAAGTGGCTAATATCATCAACGATGTTAGAATGGTCATTGCCAGGTCCAATATCCCCCCTGGGTCAGAAGACTGGGTGGAAATATGAGGCCTACCATCCTGGCGACGATTCCTCTCTTCGAGAGTATCAATCTTGCGTCGAATGTCATTTACTTTTGCTTCGTGGGCCATGAGCGCCTTTAATTCATTGACGACCTTTTGCCAGAGAGAGCGCTCTTCTTGCTGCTCAGACTGGTGCATTAGGCGGTTTCCACGCTGGGACATCTTCGCTGTTGGGGTTTGTGCTGTAGTATATGCAGGTTAGTTCAAGGCGCACCTTGTAGCCGGACCCGGACGATGCGGCGCGCAGGGACTCAGAGCTGGCTGGTGAGAACTGAATCACACACTGTCTGAGGAGGCTTTGTGGAGTGCTGTGGAGGTTTGTAACAGCTCAAAACATCTTTCGGTGGCCGGACAAGAACCACTGGCAGGTTGCCTGTTACTTTGTCGGGTGATCCGGCCAAAGGAAGGTCAGCCAATGGTGATCCTGATCAGATAAGGATTCAATAGGAGGACGGTTGCAAGTTGATCTGAGACGCCCTGCTGTGTTGCCTGTTTGAGGTTTGAGGTAATCCGCTCGGCAACACAACGCGGAACAGTACAGCGACGTTTACCACGTGATGCTATCAACCGAGTCTGCCAAGGAATGTTGTTATCACGTGATACCAATCGACAACGCAGGACATCGCATCGGACAACACAGCAACACATCTAATTTACGACCGCAACACCACACCAGTTGCAATGCATCGAGACTTCCTTTTTCGGCTTCACAGCCAATTTGTACTTTGGATACTAGTAATCAAGTGGGCGTATTTCTATAAAAACTGTATTTCCTGCTAGAATGTGTCTCTTAAATCTCGTTCCTTTCTATTTCTCACCGAAACTCCATCCTCAAAACATCAATCTTCAAGATCCGCTTCACTTTGGATCCCAACAGCCCACTATCGATTTCCTCTCTTCGCCCGCTTCCACACTGCGAATTAGATTCAATAAAGATACGATTCTCAAGAACAAACCGCCATGGCTACATCGGATCCCTACGGTATCCCCAGTGTCGTTGAAGTCCCGGTGCCGCCCGTGGAAGGTTTCAATCCACAATACAATCCTATTTATTACTTTTACCCGGATGGCGGAAACGTTTCTTTTACAATGGCCCAAATCGATTCGTTCCGTCGAGACCAGCTGTTCTCAGACGCCATATTCGCCACCCAGGTCGGCGCTGCTTTGACAGCCCTTATTGTTATGATCTGTGTCACCCCGATCGATAAAAGGAAGACGCCGATATTCAAAGTCAACTTTTTCAACATTATCGTCGTCATTATTCGGGGTATCCTTTTTATTCATTACTTTATGAGTAAACTGGCAGATACATACACCGTTTTTAGCTGGGATACAACCGGGGTCCCGAAGTCGGACTTAGATGCAAGTGTGGTGGCATCGGTAGCCTCACTACTCCTGATGGTTGGCACGCAGATATCGCTGTTACTACAGGCACGGATATGCTATGCCTTGAATCCTCGGTCGAAAACGAGAGTGCTGGTGACATGCTGCTCGGTCAGTGGGTTCGCCACGACAGCATATTTTATCTTCGGAGTGTACATCATTCAGACGCGGGGCAGACCGCCAGAGCTTAGGATCACGAAATGGGCCGGTCCTACGGTGAATGCTCTGGTCGCCCTAAGCATCGTCGTATACTCCGGGATGTTCACACGGAAGATGTATCAATCAGTTCGAAACCGACGACGCATGGGGTTCGTGGGTGTGGGTTCACTGGAGAGCCTTTTAGCATCCGGGACACAAACCCTGATATTTCCAGGTAAGTGCTATCAATCGTATTGGTAATAAGGATTAATCGCATATATAGATCGCTAACTGCTCATTTTCCATAGCAATATTTTGCATTGTCGAAAACTTCGTCAAGTTTGCAGGGTCTGCGTCCCTCGCGCAAGCCTTTGTTGCCCTCCTACTGCCGATATCACACCTTTGGGCGACAACGGTACAGGCAAATAGCCGGCCCTGTATGGCAAAGATCGAGAGACTACAGAATCAAAAGCCATTTTGGGATCGGGTGGCAGCTGTTCGAGACGCTCGAGTCCAAGACCTCTCCAAAGCCGTCAAGTCGGCTATCTCGGTGATACGAAAACCATTCCAGGGAATTCGATTTCGACGGAAAGCAGGTCCCACATCCGCATCACAGCAACCTGAAGCCTCTGATGCCGTTCAGGTCTCCCCAGAAGCCCAAGCCGAGGAGGGTGAATCTTCCTTTCGCTCTTCCGAGGCTTCCAAAGACGTTTCTGGGTTTGGGAGAGACCTCGAAGCGGGCCATGGTCTTTAACGAAGGACTAGATACCAAGAAACGAGTTTATTGTTCACCAGGATACCCACACTTTCCTTTTCTCTCCTCTACCCCTTTGTCAGAGTGTTTTGTACTATACAACTTCTCGATACCCAGATACCCCTTTATACAGAGTCTAGATGCAAGAATACATTGCATTGTGGAGTTCGACTTTTTTTAACCCCCACGTGAGTTAGTAGCCCTGTAAGTAGCTGTTCGAATAGAATTCAATTCCGTTATACATTTATGTCCGCGATGGTCCTGGTATATAAGAGGGGGGCTATAGGGCCCGGTGAGTTCGTGAATTGTATTGATATTAATATTGATATGAGGGTGATCAGAGAATCCCGTTCGGCTGGTGATTGTGTCGATATCGCTGCTCGGCGGAGCTAGGTGCTAGGTATACTAAGTTCTGACCCGTAAACCAATATTGTCTATATGCATGCTTGAATATGCATATATGCCGGGATCGCGAGATCACGATTGATGCTTGACCTAGCCTGGCTCATATGCAATGCACCCCATGGGGCCCCAACAGGCGTGGTGGCCGGGGTGAATTAGCGAGTCTTGGCCGACCTTAGCTTGATCCTCTACGTAAGCCAGCATTCAACCAAAGTTAATTTCGAGGAAGCAACTTAATCTTGAGCCCAGATAATCACCAATACTTCGATACAATAGCGCAGACATACACACAGTAGCCGTATTCTCTATGGCGCGGCCAGCCCCGAGAAATCCACCTGCAAAATACAGATTCCCCTTTGACACGACCGCTTGTTCCGCGTTGCGGATGGTCCCAGGCCCAGCTTCACTGTATTGGTATTCAGGAGACCCTCGGACAGCCGAAGCTTGAGCACGAAGGACCCCCCTCTTCCTCAATCTATACCACCGATACCCTAAATTCTCGGTAGCCCCTGACGTTACGAGAATGTCGAGGCCTTCTTCTCCGGTGAATGGTGAAGCTCGGTCATCGGAGCCTCTTTTGGATGCGGAGAGAGGCCGAAGCGCAAGTGTTGATGGCGAAGGGAACTCTAGGCGAAGAGCAGAGTTCCGATCGCGGTCGCCTGTGACCGTGTAAGAATACTTGCCTGTCTGATTTTATACAAATATGGTGGCTTCCCAGGACTGATCATGGACTTTGTCGCGATAGAAAGAATAACCGCAATCGCTATGCCTTGGCGGCGCTCATGCTTGTGCTCTCCCTGGGATCCTTTGTTCTCCAGACCGAGACGGCGCAGTATATCCAGCGGGATTTGGGATGGAACAAAGCCTACTGCATGATGCAAGTGAACTGCGAAATACCCAGCACCCCTCGAAGCTATAGACCCGCTAACCAAATCGCCGCCGCGGCGCTTCTGATTCTACCAGGTACTTGACACATGGGTCTTGGGCATTTCTCTGGCCGGCGCAGTTGCTGGTTTTACGGCTTCGGAAACGGCAAATACCCTTCAAGAACATTCTCCGTTCCCATATATCCCTCCTCAGGTCGACGATAGATATGATACTGCAGGGGGATCAAAGCAACCATCAAGATGTAGCCCATCCGTTTCGCTACCTGCTGCGGTGCATTGCTTTGGTAACCACCGCTCTGACAATCGCCGGGTCGACGTGGTATATCGCTGTGTACGTGCCAACCCTGCCCCGTTACGACCACTTTGACCTCTGGATGCCGAATTAACAGGCTCGGCGATAATTATAGAAACCTAACTACCCCATCAGACCTGACAGCGATTTATAACTGCAGCGCTTTTTTTGCGTATGCTTTCTCAATCCCCCTGCTCCGAGAAAAGCCTCAGGCGGATAAAATCATCAGCGTCGTAGTTGCTATAGCAGGTGTACTGGTAGTTGCCTACGGCGATAACACCGACAAGCCGGATCAGGACGGGGGCGTAAGCACCAGATTAGGGGGCAATATTCTTATAGGGATCGGTAGTGTCCTTTACGGACTCTACGAAGTACTATATAAAAAGTTGTTATGCCCTCCTAGTGGTACAAGCTCGGGAAGGTCGGTTATTTTTTCAAATACGGTTTGCGCCTGCATAGGGGCCTTTACATTGGTAAGACCTAGCCCTGCTATAACTCTGTTTCTAATAGTTACTCATCTCATACGTTAAATAGCTTGTCCTCTGGATCCCCTTGCCATTATTACACTGGTCCGGGTGGGAGACATTCGAGTTGCCTAGAGGAGAGACCGCCAGGTTGCTCTGTGTGTCGATTTTTGCGAATGCTGGTAAGCAGAAGCCGTCACCGTTGTATCAGCATAGGCTTACCTTCTTGCTACAGTTTTTAGTGGCTCGTTCTTGATTTTGATCAGTCTGACCAGCCCTGTTCTTAGCTCAGTTGCGGCGTTGTAAGTTCCCTTGCTATCAGCAGCCCCTCTGGTCTAACCGCTAACCGCATTGCGCCTCTCCTCCTTCCCTCATTCGCAGGCTCACCATCTTCCTTGTCGCAATCACCGACAACATTCTATTCGGGAGGGAATTAACCTCTGCAGCCATCGTCGGCGGCCTCTTAATTATTGTAGCGTTTGCCCTTCTCAGCTGGGCAACATGGAAGGAAATGCGAGAAGAAAGCGACAAGGAAGCATCCGATTTAACCTCGGATATCGAAGATCATGATGATTAGATAAGGTTTATTTGGTCACAATTTAGAGGCAGCAAATGCCGGTCGTATGTGGGCGTTCATTAGTTTCATATCCAGGGTCTTGTATTGATTAATAATGATATCCTACAATGAATATTGCTAATTCGACGGAGAGAAGAAGAAAGAAAGAAAGCTCCTGCTGTGCATTCACGCAACAGACACCACCGATTTACTGATCTGCGGCCGCTTTCTTCTGCAGGTCGTATTCAACGCCTCTTACAGCGGCTTTCCCTTGGTCGTGCTGCTGTTGATACTTTGCTTGCTCTTCCTTGTCGCCGCTTAACAGACCTCCAATAGTTCCACCGACTCTATTAGCATACCCATCGACCAAATCACTGGCCTGACCGGCTGCTTCCCGTTGAACACCTTGGTCGTACTGCTGACGGCCCTGCGCCTTAAGTGATTCGTTTCCAATCAGACCACCCACGAATTGCTTTCCCTATTGTGACCAGGAAAATACACGTGTTAGCAAAACCTTCGGTCTCGTGGCTGTAGATTGAGGAAAGGGGAACTGCCGGGCTTACCGAACCGATGGTTTGATCCCAGCTGCCCTGTTGACGGTCTTTATTATCAACATGAGCGCCGCCCTCAGCTGTCGCAGTGACCGGTCCGAGTCTGTTGCGTTTGAGATCCTGTTAGAGAACCGTAACCTGTAACCGTTGGGTGCCGGATTGAGAGTCATCGGCATGGCATACGTACTTGGCAGCGGCGTGGGATCTTTCGTCTTCCTCAGCAGCGGCGACCTTTCGGGCTGTGCCTTCCTGTACGTCCTGGTTGCTGCCGGTGAGCTGACCGATTCCGCGTTGGACGGCGCCGGCGACTCCCTGGATGGCGGAGCCGAGAGCTAGGAAGGGCTAAATGTTAACATACACGTTTAGGTAGAAGTAGGGTTGGATGATCCCGTTATTAACAGCAGGTTGGCACACGTACTGGAAGACTGAGTGTTATTTTCAGACATTTTGTAGGAGAAAAAGTTGGAGTTTGTGGTTATGGAGGATGATGGTTCAGTTGTGACGTGTTTGGTATTGTTTTGTATTGTTTAGATTGCTCTGGATTGCTCTGGATTGCTCTGGATTGCTGGTTATTCCGACGGGCTTCATCCGCCTTATATAGACGTCCGTCTTGCATACCTTGCCGCAGGACAAGCTTCAGATCTTCAGGTGAGGTTGGCAGGGACATCGCCATCTCGGTATGCAACTACGTCATACTGTGGTCATCGCCAGGAACGGCATCCCCCAAAGCGGGACCCTGGCCCACTCGTTATGCCCACGATCTGGGAAATGGAGGATCTAAAGCACTCACGGGAAGCTTCCAAGCAAGGAACCGAATGAACTAGAACTATTTGGAATATATATATACTTATATATATAAGTAGTCTGGGGATATATAAGTATACTTGGTCTACTTGATATCGGGCTGAAATTCCCTGGCAAGAATAAAAAGCGCCGGCCGGAACCATCGACACGCATGTGCATCTGACAGGATTGGAAAACTTGAATTCGGTCTAACAAGCGAACCAACAAAAAATGAAAAGCAGGAAAACAGAACAAGGAAAATAAGTGAATTCGGAAATAACAGGCTGTTCGACACCGGGAAGCCAAAGCCCACAACGGGCAAGAGGCAGATTTATAGTTGAGGGTATTCTGAGATTCGCTGTAAATCAGGAAATATATAAAATACTTAACAAAAGGCTACGGGCAAAAACTGAGCAAAAACTATCCCAAACCCTGAGAACCGCTCGCAAAATCGTTGGTGGGGAAAAAAAGGTGAAACGCTGGCATCAACTGGAAGGGAGGAGTGTGAGCCACAAGCGTCTTAGTTGACCTTGGTCACTCGGCTCGTTTCTGTGCGCTGGGAGTTTAATTGTTCGGCGTTACGCTCGTGAGACTGCTTGCGACACTGTCACGTGAGAGTGGGTATTAGCGTCGTCTGACAAGTTGGTGGTTGGGAAACAGGCAAACCTACGTCTTCTAAATTTGGACAGCAGTGGCTCTCGAGCAGTCGGTGCTTGCCGCAAAAGTGGCCATTGCAAAAGCTGCAATCTCCGATAATCCGCTGTTGGAAAGCTGTACAGCCCTCGAACGTGCATCTGGGCTTTCCGCCTCCTCGCAGCCTAAGGACCAAATGCAGGGTGCTTTCTTTCTGAATGTTGTAATCGGAAAGAGTTCGGCCGTCCTCGAGTTGCTTGCCAGCGAAGATGAGTCTTTGTTGGTCTGGAGGAATGCCCTCCTTGTCCTGGATTTTGGCCTTGACGTTGTCTATTGTGTCGGACGACTCGACCTCAAGGGTGATGGCTAAAAGACGGAAATGTTAGTTTTCCTGTACATTACGTGCATGACGCTGTACACGCGGGCGTACGTACTCTTGCCGGTAAGGGTCTTGACGAATATCTGCATCCTGTTGTCGAGCGCAAGGGAAGGTCGGAGAAACGGCGCAACACGGAAACGTCCTGGCCAAGGATGGAGCTTTCTAGGACGGTTTGTATGGATTCAGGCCCGTTTGCGGTTTGAAAATCGGCTTGGAAGACGGCAGAATCTAAGTGACAAAGGGACTGTTCCGTCGGCGCTTAGAGGAGAGTGGCCGAATGGATCAAGTTGCACAAGACGTTGATCGAAGGAAGAGAGTTATGGAGGAGAGGTTCGCAACGGCAGCGGACTTGCTGGTGAACGATTATGATGAGGATGAGGATGGCGACGGTGACGACGACGAGAGGCGGTGAGGCTAGACGGATTAATGAAGGAAGAAGGTTGGAAGGAAAGGAGGGAAGGAGAGGAATGGAAGGGACCGGAGCTTTGTAATCTGGTGGCCACAGCTAGGGAGGGATCCAACTGAGGCACATCGGAGGGAGCATGGTAACAGGGAACAGACCAGGCCATGTGCACACCACCGCCCCGGGCAACTGCCAGCCGGATCTGGCCTGGCCGCGCCACACAGCCACCCCGAGCCACCGCGCTTTGCCCAAACCGGCCGGTTACCTAAGCATCCGGCCATGTCGGTTCGGAGTCATGTCCGGTTTACGGCGTCACGTTAAATGCTAGTGGTTCCGATATGTTGGTATGAGTGTCGGTCAATTCAAGGTAAAGTAGGAAGCAAAGAAAGTATGCGTCTATGTACAAATGCGTCGCAATCCAATCCAATTGCAATCTGTTCGCCTATATTTCATCATCACCCTCCTCATAGTATATCGGCGACCCGTTCAGGTAGTGATCGTTCCGTAGCCCACGTCTCCGTGAGGGTAGGAACGATCCGAGCACACCGTCCGATATCTTGTAAAGCCATCCTCCCGCCACCATAACCCCGCCGATTACATTGGCGAGACGCACAAGCAGGTATATCCACGGAGTATGCGTATCAGTGATCGTGAGCATGATTGGCTCGATATCGAACTTGAAGAATATTCCCGGGACACTCTGGGGAGTCATGCTACGCCCTTGCTCTGTGACGCTGTACTGGTTCGTCTGGAGAGTTCGGCCGTGCGCTTTGTACGTCGTGGGAACAACGGACAAGAAGTACTGGTATCTGTAGAACTCTGCGTGCGGGCCGAACAGCGAGTGGTCAGCGAGCGGTACGGGAAGCCTGTGGTTCAAAGGAAATTACGTACTATCTTCTGTAAACGCGGCGACCCCATCCAATGGATTGATTAGTTTGGGATAGAACTCGCCGAATGATAGTTCGTTCACGACGTGGCTGAAATTGAAGGCTAGGATGGAAATCCTCGTCAGCACCGGTTACCCTGAGAAGAACAAGGGCGATTCCTTCCTTACTATCGTGGTCCACATGCTGTCCCGGATCCCAATAACCGTGGCCCTTCGCGGTGATGTGGAAATCGCCCATAACACGGTTCACCTCCATCGAGCCCCATATCCTACAGGCCCTCCCCTTTGGTCGTTTCGGAATATTCAATTTGAACTTCTTCTTCTTCCCAGCCTTCCGGATAACCTCGTCGGACCCATCGTAAGCCGGCCCTCCGTCTCTCGAGTTCTTCAAGCTGTGTGGCAGCGTGTGTGTGTCCCTGTAGATGAAATCGGTGGGGGCCTTGTGCAAGAGATCCCCTGCCAGAATTCGGTCTCCGGCCGCATCCTGAACGTTGACATGTAAACTGTCGCATGGCATGGCCACGATTACATCGAGGTTGATTTGCATATAATGGCCCTCCCCGCCCTGGACGCTGAAGTGTTCTTCGGACTTCCCATCCAGGTAGAGGCCCAGCTCTCCCCAAACCAGCCAGACGCAGATTGCCACGAACACCAGGGTTATAACGCCGCCTCTCGATGATCTCGTCGTATATGACACTCGGGTTTTCGCTGTAGATTTCGAAAGGGTATCACATTTAGAGGGTTAGCTTCTGTCCTCCTCAAGCTACATGAGATCTTACTTCCGCCCTGGCGCATCGAAAATGCGACACGCGGACGGCGAGTAAACGGAAGAGGTTAGAAAAACAATTACGTACGAAAGGCATCGAAGGACTTGAGTCCCTCGAAATCCTTCTTCTCGTCCAGAAATTCATCCATTGCTGGAGGTGTTTGCTGACAATGCCCGGTTTAGCAGTTGAAGTGGAGGTGGTGGCATGTCGGGATGTTCTATTTCATCACGAAACGCAATGAGGCCAGGCTGGTCACCAAAACCAGCCCGCCAAGCACCACACGAATACTCATATAGCACCGCCGTTATCAATATATCTGCCACAACCTGGGATTTCATCGAAAGCCGTGTCCTTCGCAGAGTTTTAAACATAGCGGCCCTCGGGCCAGTATTCATTAAATATACACAATGCGTGAGATTGGTCTCGACGAATGAACTCAATTGAATCGCGCAACCTTGCCAGCGAACGCGAGCCCACCGATGCGGCCGACTGCATAGCCAGCATATATCCCCACCACTATCGTCACCGGCCATCTTTGCCAGTCTCGATCCCTGGATTGCTCGCATTGTCGAGATTCAGCCGACATTCGTACGGTAACAGTTTGAAGTGAATCCTTACCAGTCTAACGGTATCGGAATAGCACCGAACCATGCCCCAAGACACGCACCCAGCGCTCCGCCATATACCTCATCCATTGGCAGATTCAGCGAAACAATATCCCTCCACTTTGACCCTTGAACATGATACGAGTAAACCAGAGGAAGGCCCGCTAGGACACTCAGGTGCGCGGCGCAGAGCGCAGTATGCGAAAGATCCGATGTTACCGGTGCACCGAGTAGAACTATTACGACGAATACAGCCGGAGTACCGATCAATAAAGCCAGGAAGAGCGACAGAAATGCAGTCTATGAAGAGTTTCGATCTGATTAGGCCATGTTTTCTTTCCCCTCTGTAGGAAACTTCGTCGGACCCGCTCATACCAAAACATTGGCCCCCGCATCTTCGGATTTCCCCTTCGCAGAAGATTTAGCCTTCTTCTTGCCCCCCGAAGCCGCTGCAGTCCTGCTGCTCCCAAGGCATGTAGACGCGTGGATGATCTGAACGCCAATCGTAACCGGTAAAAGCTGCAGGAGGAGAGTTGGAGGATCGCGGACTAAGGATGCGAACGTGGCATACAGAGCCCCGAGGAGGATTATCGGATGGGCATGTCGGACGGTCTCCGCAATGCCACTTCGGTCCATCACGGCAGCCATCTCGTATGGCGTTGTGAGTGTCGCAATGCAATGGGAAGAGTAGGTTATCAAGAGTGTAATTCGAGGAACAGTTCCAGTTCGCGAAGTGAGGACTTGGCCAACCCAAACCTAACCTAGCTAACGACAACAACCAGAACCCCACACTGCAATACCCATATGGGATACAAAGCAAGAACCTTCTCCTGATATAGTCCATGGAACGGGCTTATGTACATTTTTCATGATAGAAAACCAATACATTTCACTTTTTACCCTATCAAGAAGGTCCAACTTGGTTTTCCGTTTGGTTAATGAGCTTCCTTAAAGCAAGATCGTACACAACATCTTCAATTTTCTTGACCTATGCCAGGTTATGGATATTAGCGGATACCGAGCAAACCAAACTGGTAGATAACATTACATTGTATTTGATGCCATCGCTTCTTCGCCTCAGAGCGTCGTTCTTGAGATTGAGCAATTGGAACCCAGCATGGAGGTCTTTCACGAATCTGCTAATGAGCATTGGACGTTGGTAGTCGCCCAGAGTCACAGAATTAACCGCAAGACGAGTCTAGAAATATCGATAATTAGAACTTTCTCCAATATCGATAGGGTTATGCAGATTTCAAAGGGTTGCCTACCAATTCCTCTATCATGGTGATTAGAGAGTGAAGATACTCCTCCAAAGTGAGATGGAAGATATCAGCTTCCTTGACGTTCACCGGAACTGCTAGGAGTTAGCCCGCACAATGATAGTTTTTACACTGGCAATACATACTCCCAAGCTTCTCTCCGACTTCATCGATGGTCATCAGACGCCCCTCTTTTCGCTCTTCACCTTCTGGGGTAAACCCGCCGAGCCATCCAGCCAATACAACCCCGTATGCCTTGATAACGCATCACTATTAGCCAAAACTTGATCAAATCATAACGAAAATTAGATAACAGGCCCTATAGCAGCTGCTTACCGCAGATTGTATCTCTTTTGTCCAAAGCCCATTATACCTGAACGTGTCATTAACCCTGTCAGTACCAAGCCGCTGAGACTTCCCAGGAATCAGTCGCCACAAACTTGTAGTATGGGTACTTAGAAGCAACCCCTTCGAGCTGCTTCAAGATATCCCGCTGCTGTTCGAAAGAAGGCTGTGCACTAGCAAGCAGAGCCCCCACTATGTTTCCCAAGAAAAAGAGAGTAAGTCGTTGTATCATCGACCTGTGACATGGCAACAATCAGGCCAACTCACACGAAGACGCAGGGACCGCATGAACCCTCGATAAAACTGATTGTATTGAACGGTCTAGACACAGAGCGTATTTTAGTTCACCAGCACCTTCGTAAAATGCATCGAAATCATTATACGTACCCTGTTTGTCCAACGACTTCAGAAGCCCACGGATTTCCTACCAAATGTAACAAACAGAACCAAAGCCATTAGCCCAATGTCGCGTACTATTGCTTTTTTGGTAGACCCTTTACATACATCTCGAACCTTAATATCCTCATCAATATCGTTCTGAACCTGTTTGAAAATCTCGGGATCGATCATGCCGTCCACGGGTAGGGCGTTGAGTTCGGCCATGCTGGCGAGAACGTCAGAGATATAGACTCTGGCTATGCTTTGAGTACGCGAATGTTGGGAATGATTTAGGATTGGAGACTAGCTTAGGGTGGATGGTGAGGTTGTGGGGAGTTGCAGTCACCAACAGGGCAAGATAATTGGCGTGTATGGAAGTAATGTATACGCCTACAACACATGAAAGGATAAAACTACAACAGCTATCCGGGTGTATTGCCCTACTTTTCTCGCTGTCACCCCTTTCATTTACCCTTCTTGTACATGTACGATTAAATATTAGGAACTGTCAAGCATTATTGTGGTATTCAAATATTTTGTCTTGAAATTTCGTGAATAGATATTCTGTCCATATTTCACTGGGATCTGGTGTAGCAAGAACTGAACTAGCAGTGCTGTTAAACACCTCACCACCATCCCCGGTTGGATGTCCTGTATGTACTAGATATTAAGAATATTGGCAGGAATCTCGCTCTAGAAAACGCTACCAAAGGGCCCCAGAACGCCGTAGCTAACCAACTCAAAAACAATGAAAACATCTCCTGTATCAGAAAAGCCTGACCTGAAAAACACCAATACACCAACTTTTTTTCGTTTCACGTTTCTATTTTATGTGCTGACCCGAAACCGAGGCTTGAAGATTGCAGAGTATAAGGGTAGTATAAGTGCCGGCCACCAAACAAAGCAAACAACGGTAATGAACCATCGTACGAAGCTTTCGATGTCTTCTGTTACGCTGTGTGGGATACTGCGCCGAGTTAGAGATTTCATACAAAAACGGTTTTAGGAGTCCAACTTACTTCATCAGCTTCTTCGTCTCATCGGTTACGATGCCGTCGACACCAAGAGATATTGCCCACCTGAGGTTTTAGTACCAAGCCGTTAGTATAGAGCTATATGCTAGGTCGAAGTTGACCGCTGTGGTGCGCGCAAGCTTACTTCATTAGGGTGGTGTCGTTGACGGTCCAAACATAAACCTCTCTGCCCCTCGCCTGAGCTTTGCGTATGAAGTCGCTCCCGAAAGGGCCAACCACACTCGGAAACAATAAGTTGAAATTGGCCTCGGGTACATCGAGGAATTCGGTCGCTAGTGCTAGCGAATACCCAATAAACTAATCGGAAAAGAAGGGTTAGTTTTCGTCTCAGAGTCTGCCAAAGGTGGAACGTACTGTTATAGGAAACCCGGGTAGATATTTCTGGCAAAGCTGTAGTTTTGGGCAGTGAGTTAATATTTTTGGGGTACGAAAAAGATACCACGGGTAGTACTAACAGGTACGAATTGAATGTTCCAGCAGCCTAGCTGTATACGGCCGTGCCAGTAATCAGAGCTCCCATTGACACTCGATATGGCCTCCGCGATCGCGAGAATCACATCCTCCGCTATGTTATCCGTCTTCAACCACACCTGTTAGCTGCCTATTATCGTGAAAAAATAAAAAGTCGGTAACCCACCTTGATATCTAGCATCAACCATATATTTTTATTTTCTGGCTGAGCAAGGAACTGTAATAGCTCAGAGAGCCGCGGCATGGGAACGTGAGGCTCCTTTACAGCCCGAAGTGTCTTGAGGAACTCCCAGTCATAGTCGATGACGTTCCCTGCGATACCATAGCATCGCTTCAAGCTACCGTCCTAAGGTGATACAAGCAAAAGAGGACCGTGTTAGATACTATTGATGCAATGCTAGCCAGGAACGGTGTACATATATGTAATATACGAATTACTAATTGGGAACCTACATGTGAAAGCACTGCAATGCCATCTTTCGACAAGTGAATGTCGGTTTCCAATGCATCTGCACCCGCTTTGATTGCACCTTTGAAGGCCATCATTGTATTTTCCGGCCAATGGAACCTTGAGCCTCGGTGGGCAATACATTGTACGTTGGACAGAGCTGTATCCCCGGGTACTAATGGGCTTTGTATTGAATCAAGGGCAGCTGAAGGTACCAAGCAAAACAAAGTTGGACGATGCTCGAGTCAGTACGAAAGGGAGGCGGAGGGAGAGAGAAGGGCATAAAGAAGCGACTGGGGAGGTGTAGGTACCAAGCATGGCGCTTTCATTCATGACCTTTTCATAGGTCATTGTGAGGTACCTCGCTCGCCCGGCGGCTGTTGGGATAGCGAAAGTGTGTTACTATTGACTGCCAACGAGGCTTACGGAATAGACTAGTCGGAAGGCTGAATGAACCACGGCACCCCGCGGAACAATGCGGATAATGCAAGGTCAGGTTGTTATCGGATGTCTTTGAATCTAGAGAGATCGAGGGGTGTGTTGGAATGAAGCGATGAATCCTCCCATAACCAAGTCGCTTCGAACGATTCGAGAAACGCACACGAGGAGAGTAAATGTTTGCGAAGAGAGGACCAAAAGGAAGGCTAAGAGAGGGAAACAGGGAGAAGAAAAAGAAGAACTCCGGATCAAGAGGAGAAAGATGGAAACGAGTTTGCTGGCTGCGACGGCGGCAGTGGGTGGACAAGGATGTGGTCCACGGGCGAGGGCGAGGGCGAGCTGATACCCTGAACGTTTCGAGGCATTTGGAAGATGAATGCCAAATAAGTCGCTGGGCTAGCCAAGTGTGGTCGAAAAGGGAGCCCAAACGTGCCAGAACGTGCGTATTCCAAACCCGATCTGGAACACTGCAGCCCGCAGCCCGCCTGATTTGGAATACCCTTGTTCCAAATCAGACCAGCTGGAGACCCACCCGTGCGCCTGTTGCTTGGCAGCAGCCCCGGCACCTGACACACCGATCGGATCGGGATCGAGAACCACTGAGTTAAGCTTCTGCCACGCGCCACTGGAGTGCGCCATCGACCGAGATCAGGTTGGTTTATAAAGTACTTTCTGTCAGGATCAAGGAAGATAGATGTTGTCGCATGCATACTGCTAGTATTATAATACACGTCATATCTGATTTAATATCCACCGGAACGCCAGATTCATAGGGAAAAAAGAACCATCACAAAAAATGGCAGAACGATAAAACAATCGCATGCGCAAGGCAAAGAACAGAGTATGCCGTACGCCCCCCAGCAGATAATAGAGCCGACTAAGAGAAGAGATAACAAAATAAAGGCAAAGGAGGGAGAAAACAAAGCGATCTTATATACCTAACCCTCAACCATATTCGACGGACCATCTTCCGTCTGCAGATTACGCAAAATATCAGGAATAAGCCCATCGACCTCTTCCATCGGAACCTTCAATGCGAGAGAAATCAACTTTCGATAATCATTCATCCTCGTCCCAATCCCCGCCAAAGCGTACAGCTCGATAATCTTCTCAACAAGCTGATTTCGTCCGTACTGCGCCTTCACCAATTGTTTCGCGTTCTCAAACTGCTCTCGCTGCTCTTTCTCCAACCCGGCCGCAGAAGTAGGCTTAGTCTTGTGAACTGCCTTCCCTTCTTCGTCCTGAACTAATCGAGCGAGATCGATGTACTGGTTGCGCTCGATTGCCTTCCGGAGGCTTTCTGATTGCAGCCTGAAGGTGTCACGGGCATGCTGTAGGTCCGCTTCAAACTGGGCCTCGGATCCAACAGTTGCGAGCAAGGCTTCGTATTGAGCACGGGTAGCTTCGAGATCGGCATTAACAGATGCTAGAAGCTCCCTTGCCTGGAGCAAGTCCTCCTCCTTCTCTCTTAGTTCTGTATCGTATGCAGAAGCGAGGTCCTCAAGTTTCGCCGCCATCAGAGGTATAAACTTTTGAGTAGCCTGCATCGCAGCCTCGGATACGTGAGGTTGAGGAACACTGGCCGAATGATTCAACGCATACTTTACGGCAGCGGCCGTGGCATTTCCTTGGGAAGAACCCGGATTGATGCGAAGCGAGGTCGTCAATTGAGTCGACGCCCCGAACCCATCATAACTTTGAATCGGTGACGAACTGGCGAGCTGGCGATTTTGCTGCGCCATACTTCTTCGATCCCTCTCGTATAGAACGATGTACTCATCCGCCGTGTGCCCTTCGTTGTTCGGGATGTCCGGGCTCCCGTGATACGCGAGCATCATCTGCACCAATTTTCGGGCGCTGTTCTTTGCGGCAATTGTAAGAGCCGTGTTCCCCTCCATGTCCTTTCCATCCAAAAGCATTCCGATTTCTCCTTGAGGTTCAGTTTCCGAGAGCTTCAACAGAATAACGTTGCAGTAGTACTTCGCGGCCAGCAGTTTATTGCGAGAGCATGTTGTTGCTGCGATATGGTGGAAGACTGTTGATGCGAAAGAGTCGACGCATCCAATAGTACTGCGAAGGATCGTTACGAGCCGCGGGAACGCTTTACGATCGTAATTATTAGTGAAGAGGACTGCTCTCATCAACGGGGTTTCGCCACGCTTGTTGGTCATATTGAAATCTGCCCCAGCCTTCAGCAGGAGCTCGACCACGGCCAAGTCACCCATAGCGGCAGCCCAATGGAATGCGGTGTGCCCTTCGTCGTCGATTATCTCGTTGACCTCAAAATCCATTGGCGGGTTCTCAAGGAACGGTGGAATCCCATTTTCGTTCGTCATGAAATAGTCGAGGAGTTCATCACTATACGCAACTCTCCGACGGCGACTGATCTCCAAGGGACTTTCCATTGTCGGCCCTCTCTTCCGCTTCCTCCCCCCATCCATTGGAAACTGGCCCATGCCATCGTCGGCGCCTGAGATGTGCCCGTGTTCGAGCGGGTCAATAATTGAGGATTCGAGGCCTTCCATTTCGCTAAGATCCCCATCTGCAGGCTCGTCTTCGGACGGGAGGATGTGTGGGCGGACAGGCTCGACAGGAAGTGCGGTGACAAGTTTAGGCGGTTCTGAATATCGAAGGATTAGCCGCGCCCTAAGTAGCGACTTCCTATGACACAGGATTAACTACTCACTTGCAATCTTCTTGGGGTTTGCGGACTTCGGCCCGGCGCCTCTTGGAGCCCGGGGTTTGGCTGAGGCCGCCGTAACATGTTTCGGCGCGAGAGGTGGGCTCTCCGTAGTGGGCCGGAAGTTTACAATAGGGTCGAGGAGATCCTCTACTTTGTACTGAATGGCGATTTCGCGGCCGCGCTCAAGAGGGACCCATGTTCCTGCAATGTAGACCGAATTAACACCAGTCCTCCGTTGCAGTAACCGCAACGGCAATTGCGAGCGAGCCATACCTTGATACTTTCCGTACCCACCCTGGACCTTCTCGTGAACGCCTCTCTGGACCTCACGCTCCAATATTCTGGTTCTCTGCGGTTTATCGAACCCTGCGACTTTCAGGATTTGCGTAGCATTCAGCCAGCCATCCGAGCGCCTGCGCATACACGCAATGCTCTTGCACAGGAATTCATAAACAGGGACCTGTCATCTCATTGTTAGCCCGGCGAACACTCCGGTGCGATTCCCACACTTACTCCGCTATAGGTCGCCTTGTATATGATGGGATCCGGCATCGTGCTGGGAGGAAGGGGAGGTGGACGGAAACAGTGCAGTATGATGCCTGAAGAGTGGCGCTTGACGATGCCTGGCCACTAGATGAGGATAGCAGCTGTGCAGGAGGTTGTGAAGGGGTGGGATGAGGAAGTTGAGGGAGGTTGAAGGAGGTTGAAGAGACGTGTATGATGCGTGTGCATGTGGGCGCGTGTGGAGCGATGATGTTCAAAGCCGACTGTTTGGGTTTTCCTTGGCACTTCGCAACCGACCACACAACGACAACCCGCCAAAGCAACATCACCAGCTTCAAACCCATCCTTCCGATCCCGAGACACCGAGGACGTTAAACACCGATAACAGCAAAGATGTCACCCCCACAAGAAGTTCCGGGTATTTGCCACATGCAATGGGTCTCATCATATGCATATTCACAGTGCTAACATGGAGTACTCGTAGTGGTCACCGCCGAACAGATGTCCGATGCTCGGCTTCCCCTAGCATACCGGGACCGATGTGCGGGCCTCCTGATACCCCTCAACCGGTGCCGGTTCGAAACAATGTACTTGCCGTGGAAATGCGAGGTGCGTGGGTTATCTCCGTTCTCCCCGGCACGGAGGATGGCCTTCCATTGCAATCATAATGATTCTGCGCCGGACTAACGAAAACCCCGCCGTACACTTGTTGCATTTAGAACGAACGACATTCCTACGAAAAGTGCCAATACGACGAATTCATGAAAAGAGTCAAGAAGATGGAGGAGCTGAAAGCTGCCAACCCCGGCATGAGATCCAATTGATTACACCTCGGAGCAGTCATGAATTGAACCATAGCGGGGCAGTTTCCGGGTACGGGACAGGTACGCTGTTTTAAGGCGTTTGTATATACATCCATATAGCACAGCTTTTGCTGCGAATTCGATTAGATATTGGAACTTTCCATGTCTCCGGTTCATTGTCCCGGCGTTACTTTACTCCTCCGACCCAGTTGGAAATTTCCATGGTGCTCAGATAATCTGCTGCCACGGCCGGGGATCCGGAGAGAATGATTTCACTCCATCTTTGATTATGCTAGCCTTTTTATTGTCACAAATTTTCTATCATGGTACTATCTAACGCTATCATACCTCGTCAAACCGGGTTACTAAACCTCGGCCGACTCCCTTCTATCTTTTCTTAAAAAGGCCCTCCCAAAGACTCGTCCCTTCCCCTTCACCATTGCCCAAAGTTTCGGCGGCTTTGACCAAGTCATAATTGACCGCTGCGTTCACCCGGCTGTCCTTCTCATAATCCGGGTGACTGCGAACAAAGTTTCGAATCCACGTGGCAGCAGTTTCCCACGTACCATTGGACCGCTTTCTGATGAGATCAAGATATCGTGCGAGCTCACATCTCGTTTCGACATCAACGTTCACCGAATTCAAGTAGGACTCGATCATAGGGATCAATCCCTGGAACCCATCCCGGGTCGACTGTCCGTTCATGATTTCGTTGACCGTCATCAAACCGTACTCGTCTTCCACGGGACCGAGTTCGGCTGGTTTGGGTGTATTGGACATCGAGCCGCCGGGACTCGTACCGGTACCCTTGCTACTGCGGTTTGCGTAACGCTGCGGAAATACTTGTTTTCTGAAATAGAACCTTTCGGAAAGAACTGCATCCCGCCGGTGAGCTGTCTCCATGTTTTCACTGACCTGTTGTACAAATAGCGGCAACCCGTTAGCGCATCCCTACAGAATCTTCGATACAGAGTAACGTAACAATAACCACGTGGAGGGGCGGGCATTCGAATTTGCTAGATGACCGATCCACATATAACATCCCTTCCGTTTTTACTTTTCCGCTTCTTCCTTCTCTTCCTCTCTCCGGTAACACGGAATAGAAAATAGAAACGCACGTACCTTTGATATTGGTATGTAAAAGTTCAACCCATAGGAAAGAATAGTGCGAGTCAGAAGCACAATAAAAATGGAAAATGCCGCATTCTCAAAGTCGGTTAACTGCACTTCCATGCTTCTAAATTCTACTCGCCATCCTATCGCATCCTCAGCGCTAGGTGGCGGTTTGAAACGCATGTGCTGCCAATTCGTTGATTGGATATTCTATCACCGCTGTCAAATTACGGATCCACAGCATCGAGCTTTAACCTCCGGACTTGGACCTACCTCGAAATTATCATTATTTTCAACGAGATAATTCTTAATGCTCTCGCTGAAGATAACGAGAGGATCGCGAATAAACAAATGAGCGAAATGCTTCGCTAATGGCTCGTCCATCCCTAACGACAAATTGTTAAACTGTCGGTTCTCCGCAAAGCTACACAACCTTCTAACGGCTTACCTCCGTCCAATAACTTTTGTTTTAATGGAAGATTCTGGTGGATATCAACGTCGTTGTACTCTGGCCGGAAACCCGGATCTTGTGATATGTACGTTGAAACCGAGTCATACCTCGATTTCGGAATGACATACTTGTTTTCGTTGAGAGGCTGCAAGGGTCTTCAGCGATAGGTCGTGTGCAAGCCTTCTAGGTGCGACTAGTACGTACCTTCAAGCCTCTTTCTTCTTCGGTGCGATCATCGACCGCTCCTGATATGATGTTCCAGCGGCAATCGATATCTGTCAGATAACCCTTGAAAATTGGGCTGGCAGCGGAAAGTGCAAGCATGATTGGCCCAAGTGGACAAAGTTGATCGTACAGCGTCCGAGCCTCGCTGATGTTTTTAGCTTGAAAGGTTATCTGCAGGCAGCAGGAGCCCATCCCAAACCCCATGGCGTCCATGTAGACATGGCCATCCTTAGCAGCGCCATTTCTAACGTCTGCATCCTCAGGGTAGTCGGACAGATCATATTGAACGGTGGGATCCTTAAACGGATTCGGGGTTTTCTCGTCGTAAAATACTGGGAGGTTAATACAAACTTTGCTACCCCGTCGTGACCTGATATTTGCCGTAAGGGTTGGGAATCGGATATGCGGGTTGATAATCTCATCGGGGACAAAGATGCTTCTGGCTATAGGTCCATGTGGCGGGTAATATGGCTGCGTAAATGGTCCCGGTACGCCCAACCGTGGAAACGATGTCATAGTAATTGGGGTCTCATTTTCGGTCATATGCTGTTTCGCAATTACTCGTCTGACCGACGCGAGCATGTCAGAAAAAAAAAGACTCTGGTAGATGCGTGGCAGCTGTAGTACAAAGTACCAGCGCGATTAACGCAGGGTTGTCCCTCTAACCTTTTCTTCATATCAGGCTCAACAGTGAGAAGGTCCCGGAGCATACCCCCATAAGGGGCCCCGGGAGTCGCTTCGAGCATGAATCTACCGTACTCCGCATGGAAAGTTGGTAATCTTTGGCCGGGTTTTCTGATACCAGGAAATCACACAAGGAAAGAGGAACCAAGGGTAATGTTGTTAGCCAGTTGTCAATTTCCTTCTCGCAGAGACTGAAAAAGAAATTCCTACGTACTGGTTGATTTCTTGCAGGCTCGGGACGCAGCCGCCCGCTTTCCGCAGTTCTTCGTCGTGAGCAAGATCCTTCAAGATCTCGGCCTGTCGTAGGGACAGCCGTGCATCTTTGGAACCCTCGTCGTATGAAACGACAAGATATTCGATCTAAAATTGCCACGCGAGAAGTGTAAGACGAGTATGACCAGGGTATATCGTGGGAGTAGCGGGTTTGTAAGGGTAAGCGCAGTCTTCGTTCCACAAAGACGGAGAGCGGCATTGTGCCATTAGGACGGTGATAATGATAGAACCCCCGGAGGATTCTATTCGTTTGCGCTCTCAAGGTTTGTGCGGGTCCATGTTGGCACTCTCGAGAACGGAGTGAGGGTCTGGAGAAATGAAGGGAGGTACGAAGTTACCTCGTCACCCCATAGGAGGATGTCCCTCTCCTTGCTCTTGGCCTTTTCCCAGATGTTCAACAGTTGCTTAACCCGCGGCAGGCAAAATTAGCAATCCGATATGTTGCAATATTGTGGTCTTGTCATGACCGGGGTATGCAGTTTTTCGATACCCACCTCGATTCCTCGCTCACGGACTAGATCAGCATGAGGCTTTGCTTCCTCCCAGGTTAGGGGAGTTCCTAGAGAGCTATGATCCCATGGGAAACCCGTCGGAGCAAGGTCAGCCTGGCATTGGAGAAGGTGGAGTATCACGAGAGAGATCGAGCGACGGACTTACAGCAACCCCATTCTTTGATCCGGATATATCCTCTTTGCTGCGGACTGTCGGGTTTAGAAGGAACCGGAGGACAATGGCTATGAGAGAAAAGGCATCAACGTCGCTGTTGTTCCTTGTGGACCCGGCGCACAAACACCTCGATCCTGAGAGTCGATGGTTGTAAGAGTTATCGAGCTACACCGCTACATCCTTAAGCTATATACGAGGAAAGTATCCTGACTAATGGAGAGCACCTCCTGCGCAGCTTACCTAATTTTTTTGACCGCTTGATTGGTGTTGCATCCCTTTCAATCCCACGTTTCCTCCCACGCGGGGCAGTTGATATGCCCCACCAAGGAAAGTCCATACGATTGCATCACTTCGGAGAATCCGATCTGGGCAGTTTACAATATTATACGTAGGTACGATTAGGTCATGCGTGAATTGACATCCCGAACTTTGGGGCTGCATTGGTAAAAAAAAGTTATCGGCTGGGGCTTAGCCACGTCTCCGTTGGCAAGATATGATACAGAGAGGGAGAAGACGGTTGAGAAAAAAAAAAAAAAAAAAAAGTGAGGAAGGAAGTGAACACTGAGACTCCGGTATGTAACTTGAACTGCCTCGTGGAACTGCAACAAAATGGTTGACGAAGAGGAGGAACGAAGAAAGGGAGTCTGTCACAAGAACGAAGAGAGAACGAGAGAGCAAACCTCATGGGCCGCCTTGCCTCCGAATGGCGAATGAAACGAAAGATTAAACTCAAAGGGATCAAGATCACTCGTGAAAGGTGTCCTTCAAATTCGCAAGAAACGCCAAAATGAACCCTCAGTATAAAAAGAACTCCAGGACGCCGTCGGGAAGATGCTTTACAACAAAGCAGTGCATCAGTACAAAGGCGGTCAACTAATAAGCAGAAAAAAGAATCCTGGGAGGAGACAAAAAAAGAAAAGAAAAAGTATAGAAAAAACAGGCAGGTCAAGTTATGAATTTTCATGGCAGTTCCGTATCAGCATTATACATATGCAGGCTTATCCCAAGGTAAATCTGGTGAAAGTAGAAATAACGGCGTCAATTGGTGCATCGCTGGAATGCACCCACGGTAATATTTCAAAAACTGTCGAATTGTGTGAAGGACCCGACTAACTGGCTGTTCCCCGAGCCAGTCCAGGTCACATTAAAGAAGCCGAAGCCGACTTCCGGGCTAGCGGGGAAGGGCCAAGGGAAGCGGATGCATTGTTTTTGTTCAACTTGCGGGTTAATTTTGCATAATCTGAGGCGTTGTCCAGTTAGTATGCTTTCTCAAGTGAAATTAAAGAGCGGGGAAATTGCAACTTACGCAAACCGCAAGCATTGCAGAGGGTTCTTGCACCGTCGGGGCCACGCCTCCACTCGGGTGTTTCAGCGCGGTTGCAACTATGGCAGCGTCCAGGTGGAGCAGCTTTCTTTACACGAGTTAGAATGTGCATGGCATTTATACAAAGGCAGAGCAGTTAACTTACCCCCTTCCGCTGCTTCTTTGGATCGGGGTGCAATGCACCTCGGATATCATCGCCATAGTTCATATCATCGTCAATATGATCGATCGAACGCTTGGGAACAGGCTTCACGGTATTGATTTGTTGTTCGTGCTTCTTGCTTTGGTCGTTCACGACCTTATTCCGCCAGTATTGCAGGGCTTCAAGAATGCGATGTGTGATATTTATAGCATCATCCAAAGCCTGGATGGAAGGCTCGATCTGGCCCGAATATTTCAGAGCTTGGAAACCTCCTGGCTGCCCACCCTGCGGCGTGTACTGTGTTGAGAAATGATACAAGTGGGATGCGTTATCCCGGATCTACCCCATGAAATATGTTGTCAGTATCAGGCAACAATATCGCCCAGAACAAGAAAAAAAGCCTTACCAGATCTAGTTCACGACGCAGTTCCGAGATGTCAAGGGCTCTGTTTATTGCCGATCCGTATGTATCCTGAAAGCTTGTCTTTCCGCTGATAGATTTTCCTTTCGGAGAAAATGGACCCTCGGAGTGGTTGTTCGGCTCGTTTCCGTAGGGGCCCCCTCTGTGTTGATATGCGTACAGGGCAGCAGCCTGACCCGGAAAGGGCTGACTTCCCGACCCGGATACCCCGCTGGGCTGGTAACTGGAAGTACTAGTTGGATGCGTAGGAGGAGGAGGGGGAGGCGGCGGAGGCGGGAACCCTGATATGTGTGGGGAGATTTGAACGTATGGCTGGTGCTCATAAGAGGAATGACTTTGCTCGTAGCCATGTGTATAATGGGTTGGAGGCGGTGGGCGGCCGAATTGCTCGTTCGAACCCGATTGTGACCGAGGCGAACCTTTCATTCCACGGTCAGATGAGCCATAAGGAGGGTGGGTTTCAGAAGCTTCGCGGCTAGGGAAAGGTAGTCCGGGACCGTGGCTTTGTTGGGGCGTCACAGTCCGGCTATGTGATCCAGGTTTGTCAAGCGGTCCGTTATTTGGGGGTGGGAGATTTGTGGTTGGCGATGAGTGATGGCTGCTGGGTGGCCGTAAGGCCGAGGATGGTGGCAGAGGACCAGAGGACTCGGAATCATATAAAGACCTCGGCGGAAAAGGGCGATGCACACTCGATGAAGGTAGCCCAGAGCTAAGAGGCGGCCCAGGAGGGGGGACTCCACTGCCTGTTGAGACTATACTCGAAGGAAGAGCATCGAACATTTGATTCAACGAAGGTAGTGAGGGGAGGGTTATAGGCCGCGATGGGTTGGTATTGCGAGTCTCATCTTCCTTTTCACTCGTCCTTCTCGACTCCGGCGGAGAGATATAATCGCCTCCCTGGGATTTGGGAAGGGTAGAGGACGCCGATAATGGGGATGCATATTTTGTCGTTGGGCTGGTTGGGGTTATGACAGTGGCCGGGTTCCCCGGGTTTTGTCGATGCGGTGAGTACGGGTCTTCGGGAGCGCGTTCGAATCGCGCATAGCTAAGAGAGGGCAAAGTATCGCTAGATTGATCAGGGTGGCAGATGTTAGTAAGTTGGATTGGAGCATGAAGTATAGCAGGCCATGGAAGAAGTGTAGTCTTGTGATGGGCGACCTCCAGATTCATTCACCAACCGAAGAAGTCTTGGGAAAGGTCAAAGGAACAACAGGTAACAAAGCTTCAAAACACCAACAGATGATAACAGCGCTATCTATAGAATGATTAAATTTGAATATGAATCTTATCCTACCTTTTCCTTCTTTCGTTCTCCGAATTAGACCCCATATCTACCACCTTGGCCGAAGCCTAGAAACAGTGCACCAGCGAAGTTGGACGCGGGAGAGCGGTGCAAGCCAGACAACAGGTGCGTCTCCCACTGCTACCCTGCTGGTAAATTATGGCTGCTAAGGAGGCGACGAGCTATACGGGATTTCACCCGACTATGGAGACCACACTCGAGATACTTCAAGTTCAGGAGTCCGCCGAAGGATACGATTGTAGCGAACCGGCCACCCCAATTGCTCTTATCGTCTTCCAATCCGATGCAAGCGTTTTTATCCGGTAGAAATTTGTATATATATTTTTTCCAACCAAACGGGCGAAGCAGGAGTGACAACCGATTTGAGGGGGGGGGAAGGGAGAGAGAGATATTCGTATTTCGTCACGGGAACTTGGGAGGTGTCAAGTATGAAACCAGGATTTCTCGAGGAATGTGTTTGGTATATGCACCGTCGGCGGCGTCAGGAAAGAGAGGCGGATACGGATGGATCAAAGCCGTGTTTCGATCTCTATCTTGACTTCTCAGTCGTGTTTTTTAAGCTGTCCTATGGTTGTTGTGGAGGAGTTGTTGAGGAAGTTGCGGACAAACTAGTGACGGGAATGGGAGGAAACGGATAGATTTGATTCGATATCCAGCTTGGAGAACGGATGGAACCGAGAGCGGCAGCTGATGAGGTCGTAAAGAAGTCGTGAGGATCGATGATGACTATTTTCAGGCAGAGACGGGTGCCAATGGGGAGCGAGTGATGCAATGTTTGGAGGTTTTTTTGGAAATAAAAAATAAAAATAAAAAAGGAAGTCTAGCGAGGACGGGAAGGGGAAGAGGAGTGGGAAGGAAAAAGGATGGGGGTGGTCGAACAATGGATGGACAAGTGAATGGATGGATATAGATGAACGAAGGTACCTTGCGGAGAGAGGGGGGAAGGTATTTCCTTAATTGTGGATTACAAGACAGGACAAGACTACGGGGCAAAGCACGCAGGTCGGAGTCTGGATGGAGGTCTCTGCGGTGTCTCGAGTACTTGGGAAGTACCTGAGCGAGAAGTACTTATGTACTCGGTACCTGGTTAGGGGGAAGAAGAGGAAGGGGGTTGATGATGATGAGGAGGAGGATGGGAGGGAACGAAGAGGGAGGAAAGAGAAGAAAAGAAAGAGAGAGAGAGAGGATGATGGATGATGGCAGATGGTGATGATGGCAATGGAGGTCAAGTCCAGTCAGGTACCGCCGTCCGCGGGCTGGATGCAAAGCACAGGATGTAACTCGACGGCTTCGTTAGTAATTAATCGGATGGTCTGATCTGAGGGTCCCAGATTGAGTTTTCTGCTCGATCGAATCTCGGGTTCTCCTCCTCCTCGCCCTCACTAACGAGTCTTAGCTACACCGACCGACTGTGCTTTGGCATGTCCTCAGCAAGCGGCAACTCGATTTTTGCATTTGCATTTTAATGTCAAGCGAACGAACCCGCAAGTCTGGGCTGGCTAACTTTACCCACACCCCCCCGAAACGATCCAACGGCTTCGAGATCCAGGTTTCTGCTCAGGGCTTCCGGGCCTCGGTGGACTGGGATCTCCCATCGTGAATCTGAATCGTAACCAGGGTTCTCCTCCACATTACGTCGATGCCATGTAGCGTGCTCATGCTACATACACATCCCTTCGCACCCAACTTCCTTCCGCACAAAGGAAAAAAGTAAAAGAGTCAAAGAAAAGGTCTCTCCTGTGCAATCTATCACGCACCAATGAGGATATTAACGGTTATACGATATCTATACTTCAAAGTGTTATATATCTCTGTCTATGCATCTAAATCCACCCCCCTGCGAAATCGCCACAGAAAGACTCCGCGGTCCCCCTAAAAATTTTGCCTTACCGTCCTCTCAGGCGGAACTCAGCTGTTCAGAAACCTCCCGAATTGTCGGCAAGGGGAAAGCAGAACAATACTCTGTATGCGCAGAGGGCTCGAGGGCACAAATGGGGGCAGATCAAACGACGAATGCGACGACCATGGGATTTGTCTCCCCGGCTTATCTCTTCCATCATCGATATTCAATCTTCGGTTCGGAATATAAATCCACCAAAAACAAAATAAAAACTTGAGAGAGTCAGTGAGCAACTTCCGTTCGGGATGAAAAGCACCCTTGACAAGGTGGTGTTGACGGCTAGGGAGCCCATGAGACTAATATATGCCAATCGTCCTTCAACGGCCCTTTTACCAGATCGGGTCTGGTGCGCTCAACGGTGGCTTGCGATCTTGATTTCCTCCAAAGATCGGCCGGTAATAATAGGTTGGAACCTTCCGTCGCCTTGACCATTGTCCAGGATAAAAAAACCAAGTTGTACTTTGCGGTCGATATCTGCCCTGCAAATCGTACGGTGCGAAAGAGGTGAAATCACCATCGGCAATTATTTATTTCTTTTTCGTCGAGTAAACTTGCCCAGATGGCTGGTTGACAGCCAAAAAAGTAGCCGAATCCTTCCGATAGAGATTTGTCGGTGGATCTGGTCGCGAGATTGGATCGGGTGGAGAAGCGAAGCTGCATGGGGGAGGGACTTTTTTTTCGAGGGAAACGATCCCAGATCTCAACTTGGCCGCTTGGAGCATTTTAATTTTTCTTGCCGTAGCGGACGCCAGAGATTTCGATCGTAGACCGCACACTTGGCGGGATCTTCTCCTCTGCGGCTGGCATTCCTTCTGGAGAACCAAGTTTCGTTTCGCACCACTTCCCCCTATTTTCCGCTTCCTTCCCCTTCGTTCATCACGATATGCCGGAATCTGATTTCCGAGTGAATCGGACGCCCGCCCACGAAGCCAACTTCCCGAGATAGCTGAATCTCTGACGAAAATTTCGGCCGGGCGAGCACACACCCTGGACCGCAAATGAAACGAGTGGCCTGATACTTACTGTCAGTTCGCAGGCAAATGCCAGAAGAGAGAGCAGGATCGTTGAAAGCAGCTAATGGGACTTTTCCCGCTAGCGTTGCGAGTCAGGTTTTGGGTGTATCTCACGAGGAAAAGAAACAAACAATGCGAGCGGGAATAAGGTGAAAAAGCAAAGGGGGCTTGCTGGAAAGAGTGGCCTCACGCGAATCGCCATATTCAGAGGAGGAACATAGCCAATCACAGAGGCTTGCGGACGGGTGGAAAGTGGAGGAAAGTGGAACTTGGGTGGGGGGTGGATCTGGCATCTTGCAGACGGGCCCATGTCTTCATCGTCCTGAAATGGGTGGATTTTCAACGGTCGTGGGTGAGCTCCAATGCAAATGCAACTGGCGTCGTGCGGTCCTGTTTTCGTCCTTCTGCTTTTTTTCCCGAGTAATCGAATCGGTGTCCCCTGCGAAGGGAAGTATCAGGCCACGAGCACGAGCGCGGAATTTGCCAGTCTGGTATCATGTTGGCTGGTTGGTTGGACGGGTGTGGTGGAGGGCAAGACCAGGGAACGGCCCAAGCGAGAGGTCTCGTATTGCTTACCTCGATTCGCATACATGGCCCTCCGGACAGATACCGTTTGCTCGATCTGCTCATGATCAAGATCTGACTTCGGCTATCATTTGGAATGAAGCAAGGGTTCGCATTCCGCCGTTGTTTCTTTTTCGGCTGTCCCAATCTCTCGCTGGGCGCTTCGTCAACAGCAATATAAAATTATATCTGGTTGCCGACCTTTGTTACCGAGCGCCTCAAGGGCATCGTCGATGCAACTTCCCTGCCCTTAACATGCGTGCCTGTATAAATCGACATGTCTGTATTTACCGGCGTGAGTGATGCACGAGATGGGGGAAAATAAAAGGAGAAACTTAACGTAAGTGATTTGTACTTTTTTCCCTCCGTAGCGTTGGAACTGTGTACTTTTCCCTTCCTCTGATTGTGCGAAGGACGTATGCACATAAGCAAGAGGAGTTGGTTCGACGCAGAACCCCGAAAACACCACAAAGCACTTGTCCTCTCGTATTGCGCAACAGAATCGGGTAAAACGATCCACCTCGGAGCCGAATCTCCTTCATCGTCCGATCATGGTGCCCGTGCCCTCGTGGCCGTCTGTAATGTACGTACCCCAAGCATGTAATGTACTCCATCATGCACGTCCGCTCCAACAACCATCTAACAAGTCCCAACGGTTTTTTTTTGTTCCTTCCTTCCTGACTCCGATCCGGTCCCACAAATAGCGACGGGTGCATGTTTTCCTTTTCTTCCCTTCCCACGTGTCTGTGTATCCTTGTGGAGAGTGTGGGACAAGATCGATTGAACGATCCAGCTCAGATCGTAATCTACCGATCCCGATTTAATTTGTGCACCAAAAGTCTCCCAACCCGCCTGCACCAGGTACATACGCAGCATGTATGTACTCACATGTACATCGGGCCTTTTATATAAATCGGAGATCTATCCTTCGATCCTACGCATCATCGCCACAAGGATCTAGCTGAAGTATTCGAGTGAGGATGGATTGAACATCTACTTGAGAAGTAAGGATGGCATTTTTTCAGCCCTCCCGCAGAACCGGATACGGAAAGGAAAGCCCACACACCAACGACGCCTGCTAGTAGCCTGGACACACGGCTGAAAATGTAAAAGCAAAAAGGAACAGTAAATTACCCCCCAATGCACAACACCAGAAGAGCAAGAACGCTGTCATAAGAGCAGGCAGAATATAGTACAATGGCAACATAAAAAATATCATCAGCCGTGGTTTCCAACAGGGCAGGGGTATTGGGGTTGCAACAATAAGAAGCTTTCCACGTTGCCGCCGAACACTTGAAACGGCTGGGCGTGTTCTTGTCCGGACCACTCTACACATCCCGGAATACCGCACCTTCAACCTCTGTCCAAGTGTGATATTGATTTCAAAACCTCATGCAACGGTAAGGCCGTTGTTCCGGCCGCCTTCATCGCTGCTTCTTGCCTTGAATCTAGCACGGACGAAGCCCTACCCAGAACCTTTTCTGTCACGCCCTTTGCGTACAGGCTGTACTGCTGGGCCTTGTGCATACCGTGTGAAAACTGGTCCACTTTGAACTCCATTGAACCCCGACCCTTGGACATTACGTCTTGGATCTGAGTAATTGCTTTATCAGAATTTTCAAAGCCCGGCACAACGGCGGCTTCCTCTGGCCGCAATAACGCCACATCTAGATCTCCAGGTCTCATGCCACCCTCCTTGTGGGTCCTTAGGAGCTTTTCCGGCGCCTTCGAACTTATCTCAGACCATGCCTTCTTCTCCCAATTTAATCTACGGATACGATGTTGGGTCAGCACAACTAGGCAGACTGTTTGACTTCTTCTCAGGTATCCTTACTCTTCCAATTGTCGTTCTAGCGCAGCAATCTTCCGTTTGTGATCTTCGTTCTTGGGGTTGGGTTTCTTGGGTACGTCCGCGGTGTTTTCCGTTGCCTAAGTAGATGTTAGACTTCAGAGACAACAGCCTCTCCGTATCAACGTCAGTTCGTACCTCTGCCGCGTCCCACCAATTCACGTTCAGCTTCTTCTCGGTAAGATCTGCTAGGATGTCCTCTTCGATTACACGTGCTATTGAATCCGTTAGCTCGTCGCAACACGATATTTCCACGTGGCGATGTTTCATACCAGCAGCTCGAGCGTTCGACTGAGCGTCGCGGCCACGTGCCCTCTTCTCGCTCAGTGCACATTTGGAACACCAGGCTAAAAGTTGTTGCATGCGCTGCGTCTCAATCATTTCCGGGTCCAAGTGTTTATAGAAATCGTTGGGTTGTACGTCCGGATGCGGCGCCGCTGATTGTCGCGATATTAGTGACTGGTTTCGCTGGATTTCCTCCCTTGCTTTGGGTTCCATACCGATAAATCCATTTGACAAAGAGCTGGCTCTTCTACCACGTAGGCCTAGGCTACTCCTTCGATGCCCCTTCGCTTCACGCATTTCCTTATTCCTCTTCCTTACCAACGGGGTATCTTCTATCGCAGCCAATGGAACCTTCAGAGGCTTATCGCCCCCGGCGACCTCATCTTCCTTAGATTCTTGAACATCGGCCACAGCACCCCTCGGCGAACGTCGAACCTTCCCTAAATTCCTTCCGGGCGTTTCCAAAGCTTCTGCTTTAGGTTTCCGCCCGGTCGCTGGCGGCTTCGTATTCGCCTGGGCTGGCAATGGCTTCTCGTTTTCGGCGTTTCTCGTTCGAGACCGAAGCTTCGGCTGAGGTTTGGGTTGTGCCTGTGGCGCCGGTTCTGGTGCTACGGGTGCTAGCACACGTTCTGATCGTGTACGTCTCGACCTGCTCGGAGATCCACCTTTGGGAGCCTCTGCTGTGCGTAACCCCTTTGTAACCTCTGGGACAGCTGGTGGCTCTTGTTTTCGTTCCTGCTCTTGTTCCTGCCCCTCCTTCTCCTTCTCCCTTTCTCGTTCCTTCTGGTTCCTCTTCGCCCGTTTCGCCTTGCTTGGCCCTTTCGAAAATATGTTTTCCGTACTGTCATCAACTTCAGCTACTGTGCCTGTAACAATTCGTCAGTTTGCTTCACAATTGAATATTTCAATGGCATCTAATTACTTCTCGTTGCCTAGAAAAGATTAGATAGCTCATATTAGCTGCATTCTTCAACAAAATAAACACGCGGATTGAATGCTCACCCTTGTCTGCCTCGTCGTCGTCTGTTCGGCAGCCCGACTCGTAGATCGATCAGGTGAAGACCGCCGAGTCTTCTTAAGCGGCGGCATGTCTTCCCCCCCACGAACTCCATTCGCCGTTGTATCATCGAGCAATGCCTTGGTACTACTTTTGCGCTTGGGTCGATGACTAGCCATGGTTGGCATGAACGTTAAGGGGAGCGGATATGAAGCGAATTCGGTCATGTAATCATGCAGTTGACCATTGCAATGTAGCGAGTGTCTAATTCGAATGCCGGTGAGGTCTGCAAGACCGTAAGCTCAAAGATGTTTATTTTGGAGCTGGAAGAACTGTATTTCGAGGATGTCGGATTCAGGTGTGGGGATAGCGATGTCGTGCGCGATACGCATATAAGGAGTAACCGGAAGGACTGGAGGTTATGAAGCGAATACAGGTATTACAAGGAATTAGCGATTTATCGGTGATACTCTGGCCGGTGAAATGCCAGGAGCGATGTCGGTGATGACGCTGCCTATGGGGTGTCCTTGATGCTGTCGATGCCCGATGCTATTGATGTCGATGATGCTAGTTTGGTTTGGGGGACGCGACAAGCTGGCGGGACGAAAAGCCGTCATCGCGACAACAACAACAAAACAATAACAACCAACAACACATTGCAGCTTTTCCCCAAAATATATCACACATACGATGTCACCTCTCGAGATCAGGGGTTATCACAAACAGCCAGACCTCGAGGTAAGGTATGGGATGAAAAAATAGGAAAGTTATTGTTCAGATTCATTAAATTCAACATAGATTCAAACGTTTCTATACCAGTTAAATGGCATCACTGCACCATTCTTTCTAACCATACAACTTTCCGCGAACGGGTTGTATACATCCGTTCTGAAGAATCGCACGCTTCACAATTGCACATGACGTACATCTCAGAAACCTTTCGAAAGAACAATTGTTGAAATTCATAATAGTAACTTAAATATCATCGCCCCTCTTGAGGATAGAATTTATTCATTGCGAGGAGGCGCCAAGCTGCCCTCCACACGCCGTTTAGCGTCCGCCTTATCAGCTGCGGTAACATGCTTCGAAATTGTTTCATGACCGACTTCCCGCTGGTCTGGGCTATGTCCGACAGACATTCCCACTCGGATCTGGGGAGCAGCGTGTTAGCTTGGTGTATAATGTCTGGGGGCCGAAGAATTGGGGTATTTCTCACCAGAGTCTCAACCGCCTCCTTCGAGTTGGCGATTAAATCATCATCCCATCTCATTGTGTTAGGCTCGAAAAGGACTACCAAAGTACTTCCGCCAAACTTGAAGTATCCGAGTTCATCTCCCCGGGCGACAGTCGAGCCGCCTTTAGCAGTAATGACCGTGCTGCCGACCATCATTGCGCCAACGCAGACGACCATAACACGGCCGTGGGCAACAGAATCAAACGGAACAACGATCCTGACATTTTCTCCGTAGACATCGAGTCTGTGAATTTGATTAGCACACAAAGTAATACGTAACCGTATCCGGAATGGTAACATACGCAGATCGGATAGCCATGGGATTGACAGTGTAGTATTCTCCCTTGATGAGCTTGGGTTCGCCCATCACGCCGTCTACGGGGATATGGAACCTGTGGTAATCCTGAGGCGCAAGACGGAAGATTCCCAGTGCCCCGCCGTGGAACCTCTTGGCTTCGTCGCCATACGCCGGTCCGAGTAGCCGCTCGACCGAGAAGTCTCGTCCCTTGACCCAGATCCTGGTAGCATCATCGATAGTATCGAAAACCACTGATCTGCAATCAGCGGGCGCCACGATGACCTTGGGGTTATCGGGATAAGCAACCGGGCGAGAGCCGGGTTTAAGCTCTCGATAGAAGAATTCGTTGAACCTGATGGCCGCTCCTGTTAACACAAAATCTACCAACAAGCTCATTAGAATAGCTTACGTCTTGAATTCATCCAACGGCTTCAAAACTTCATCGATGTTGAGCTGATGGAAGGCAATAAACGGTTTGATTTCCCGGGCAGACGCCGGGTTGTCGTATTTCTTTCCTTGCTTCCAACTGAGGCTTTCAAGTAGTTGACGGACTATATGCAGGTTAGCCAAGATAAACCAAATGATCGAAGGATTACCCTCGGTACATACTCTTTTTCTTTTCCATACTGCTGCTCTTCAATCCCTTATAGAGTAGTCTGATACCGAGCCGCACATAAACGCTCATTCTCTCCTCGGAAATCAACCCGGTAATTCGATCCTGAATAAGAATATTCGCAGAGTTCGCTCCAAGCTTATACCCGCCATAAGACACTTTTGTAATGACTTTCGAGTACCACTTCCGCTGTGCTTGACTCGAAGTCACAAAGCCTCCCATTACCAACCGATCCACTCTTCGCCAATCTTGACTGGCACAAGTTGCCAAGTGCGTGACGATGTCAACCTCCGAACGCTTCTGTAATCGCGGCTGATGGCACAGTGGACACTCCTTAACAACGATAACGTGCTCTTCCTTCTCATCCTCGTCTGCGAGCCCATCATTGGATAGATTCGCACCCTCTTCACCGGCAGATCCCATTCCGGGGACTGCTAAAGTCGGTGTCGTGAGGGTTTGGTTCAGAGAATATGTCGACTGGGAGTTCGACTGGTTCGCTGGAGTATAACTATCGGAGTTCGTGTCGGATTTCGTCGACGCCGTATCCGTTAGCTGCTCGTCCTTCGACAAGCTCGGGCTACTGTGGTTATATGGTGAATATCCATGATTTGTAGATTTGGACGTAGTAGCAGCAAGCTGGTCCTCCAGACAAATAACCGCTTGGTCCATGGTAAGCTCATAAGATAGACAGTCTTCGAGCGAGTTGCCATTTTCTTCCGCAAACCGTTCAAAGAACCCATCGATAGTGCTAGCCTTCAAGGTAGACCCCAGCGAGTCCAACATGGTTGTCAGCTCCACCCTACTGATCATTCCGCTGTCGTCCGCGTCGTACTGCCGAAGCATAACCCTCCAAAATTGCTGTCGAAGGGCCGGGTAAGGGATATATTTCGCCCTAATATGCAACACGGGGCTGTGTTTCCCCTCCCATCTTTCTTTATTCTTCAAAAGCAACGGGAGATCAAATCCCTTCAAATCATATTCGTTGGCATCAATTTGAGGAACAGGTTGTTCTTCAGCGGTGGGGGTGGGAGGAGTAGGAGCCACAATGGTCGGAGGAGCGAGCTGGCCATCTCTCGTGGCAGGTATTTCAATCGCTGTAGGTTTGGTGGTCATTTGGTACAATGAAGACGAGGAGCCGGTGTGTTTCGCCGAAAGCTCCGGACGACCCTTCTTTGCCAGATTGGTTGCAGAGCTTGATCTGGACAGCGGCAAGCGAAATCGGCTTTTATTCCCATTACTAGGGCTCACGTTTGTCGCGGACATGTCATATGTCGAGAAGTCAGGCATCTCATAAAGCCCATTTTCACCTTTGGATTTTGGCGCAGTAGCGATGACATCCTGTACTGGGAGATCAACCTGGGCGATGAAATCGTTCCCGGAGAATTTGTCTTTGTCGACGACAGCAAAGTTGAGGGAGTAGTTTTGCTCATGGCGAAGGACTTGGAACACCATCTTTTCGTCGAACTTCGGGTCAAGACAGTGACGAATAACCCTCGTACGGTATGTTTTCTTACCCAGAGATGCAACTACGAACGGATCGCAATCGAAGCTCGTCCGAGTCACTGTACCAACACCGGGTCAATGGTAATTCTCATATCCAGACATTTTCAGGGGAACATACTGTTTTTCTCTGGCGGAAGATCTGAGCAAGCCAAAATCTCAATGAACATGACACCAACTACATCTCCGTTGCTGGCAAGTTCAAACGAGCTGACATGCTTCTTCTTCCTCATGCCCCTTCCCTTGGTCTTCAATTTCAGTCTCTTCTTAGACTTCTTCTTTTCTTCGGATTCCTGCTTCGGTACGCCGGGAATTCCGGGAGTGTCGGGCGGCTCGTCGCCAGACTCATCGTCATCGTCCGAAATTTCATCATCGGACCCCATATCCAAGCCCAACCCTGCAGGGTTTTCGAGTTCCAACATGGGGGTACCAGCAACCGAAGGTGAAGCTTTGAACACCGTCAGAATTTGGTCGACTGGGGCTGGTTTGCCCGACTTGTCAACGACAAGGAGGGTAAGTTGAATCTCCCCGGAAATTTTGGCCTTTTTCTTCGTGGAAACCAACTCGAACCATCGAGACTGTGATAGAGTTAGCTAGAATCGCTGTTTGGGGCAGGTTGGCAACTACATACGTTGACTTCCGCGGTTCCTGAGGAGAAGAATTCGTCCAACGAAACCTCGAATTCACCCATGTAATCCTATACCAACTCCGTTAATATCGAATTCTACTTCGTATCTCGCTTCCAATGTAACTTGGGCATATGGGGTTTATACCTTTCCGAAGCGATCTTTATCCCAGCAGATACAGTGAAGCTCGTGGGCGCCATTCCTCGTCAGCGGGATATCAAACGTAGTATTCCAAGTAGGATCCAAGCTTTTCGGAACGGCGTGCGTGACGTTACGGTAGTCATCGAGAGTAACGACCACGTACTGTAGATTAAGGGGAGGCCAGTTAGCCAGGGAGCTACAAGCACGGCAGCAAGTTCGAATCGAGGATAGCATTCGTACCGGATCACTTTTACCACTTCGATCCTTCGGTGCCAAGTTCCTTCCCTGTGAATTTCGAATCGCCAGTCAGCAGCTGGGTTACGGTACGGTTTCGAGGTATTCGGGTCGCACCTGAACAACGGTCACCTTCAAAACGAGGTCCGAGACGTCAGTCATGATTTTAGGTGATGCACCGCGGCTCAGATTCGGAGTGCCTGTGAGTAAAGAAATTCCACGAGGGGAGCAATTAATATTAGAAAATCCTGGAGCTGGCAGAGGTGGTATTCCTTCCTCGAGAGAAGCTTTCAGGGATGATGCGAGATGCTAACTTGGGGTATTATGCTGGGAAGCTGGATTGGACGCAAGCTCAGGGAGCGTGGCCTAGCCTGGACGTGATAGGCTCAGCGCTGGGCGTGTGTGATTTGGGGATGTGACAGTGAAATCGAGCAAGCAATCAAACATGGAAGCCAGATAGCAGATAGCGTCAAGCAGCCAATGCAGTCGAGTATCGAATTCAGCCAGAACAATGGGATGAGGCTCTTGTGCGGTGTGTGCTACTTTGACAGGGGACGGTAAGGGTATCGAGGCAAGTTGCGGGCGGAGCAGTCAGAGACGGTGAAGAAAAGCAGAATCCCAAGCAGGGACATATGATGTAACCGGGCTGAGGTGGCAGAACTCCGCTATACCCATATTAACGGGGTCTATGACGAGAGGGCTTGTTCGGGTCGGGTAAGCCTGTGCGCCGTTGTGCATTTGCCAGAAACTAAGGCAGGCAGGCTTAACGCCGGTACTCGGTACCTGTGCAGCGCGGTATATAAAAGGCAGGTTTGGCGTAGATGTACAGCGGCCCGAACAACCTGCTCTCTCGCCAGAGGACCTCCGAATACAACTGCACCATCGATCGGGTTTGCCTTTCCCGCCGATGGCCCCGACAAGACATTGACCTCACACCCATCCAGTCCAGCCGTCATAACCGATATTTAGAGTTTTGTCTCTCAGGCACAAAGTCGACTGCCGTTGAGGTTGAGGGCTGCAAACGGAATATCGACGCCGCGTAAAAACTCACCGCTTCGGCTCCTCCCTAACCTCCCAAGACTTGGCCGGCTGAGTGGCCCCATCGATGCATCACTCTCCGAAGACTTCCCTCAACTGAACAACCCGGCGAGTAAGCTCCCTCGAAGTCGGTTTTCGGAGTCGAAAGAAGATGGTATCTGTCCGTGTCGGCCTCCCAGGCTAGGCCGCTGAGCGTGTGAAACCTCGAACGAAACGCAGGCTAGTTGGGCCTTGTCCAGAAGGATCCAGGTGCCGTTACCGTCTGATTTGATGAGATAGCCGTTGGATATCGAATGATCAAGAAGCTAGAAACCAGAAGCTAGGAACTCGAGGACAGAGTATTTCGTGAAATCATCGCTGCCGTAATCGCTCGTTCGATATAAAATCACGCAAAACTGCACAAGACTTGACGCTAACACTCTTTTTAAACGTTCTGAGATTCCCAAAAAATGAAACCACTCACGTCTCCTGATTACAGCTGGGGGTTTGTTTTGCGTCCGCCTGTCGGTCGGGATAGAAGTTCTAATTCTAGTCCTTCACAGACAAGGGGCAGTGATCGTTATTTTTCCTTCCTTCCTGCTCTCTGTGGTTCCGTTCGCCGTGGACGTGGGGCCTGTTTAAATTTGGAATTCTCAGAGCTTCGAGACCAGATCGGACCGTGGGCCTATTTTATGCTGAGGGATTCGATTCCAGGGCCTGCAGCTCGTGCAGACGCACATGCTCACTTTTTTGTAGACCCTCCACGTCAGATATCTTTCAGCCTCACGGATACGGTCGGAGAAATAGGTTGTTGCACATTTGGCCGATAGTTTTAGGTAAATCAGGAATTCGGTCTACCCTCCACAGCACCCGTCGGCGAGGAAGTTGACATGCTTACATTACATGCTTTGGGGTCGAGCGCCACCGTGCTAGCTAGCTTGGGCAGGACAGGCACCAGGCTTCATGGCTCGGCGCGATCCTCTCCAGACCGAGTGATTGTAATCGGTGGGACTGATGGATCTCTGTTCCCCCATCTTTCCAAGCGGCGTACGGAATGCCCGGCCTGTACCACAGGCTGCTGGCTAAGCTTTCCCACTATATTGGGCCGTTACAAAGGTGTGTCTGATCCCTGTTCTGCAACCCACGATACGGAACAAAGCCACCGCTTGTTGGACGGATACGAGACGACTTGCGTGTGAGGGGAATTCTTCTTTAAAAAGGGTATTCTATTGCATCTTCGATCTGAAAGTGAGCGATATACCGGCCCCTGATACCGACTGCTGTCTGGATACTTTGATACATACATCCCGTCCTTCCAAACCTTTTATATCCATCCAGAGCTACCCCTCTCTAGCTCTTGGGATGCTCGTCATTGTATGAAGCGAATGAAAAACTCAAAGAAAAACAACAAGTTCTCTAAAAAGCAGCAAACATAAAAGAAAGGAAGGGAGAAGGAATCTAAAACGGTCTATTCCACCTGATCTTAGTCTATCTTCTTTTCCTCTATAACTACCACCCTGGAGGTCCTGGCCTTCGCGGTGGTCGAATTCCTAAGTCTTCCGTCTAAAACCCAATACCAAGGACGCCTGCTCTAAAAAAAAACCAATGAGGTCAAAATCCAACAATCTGGAGCCAAAGAAAAAAAGAGGCACGGCGAAAAACGAAAGAAAGTGCAGGCAAAGATGCTCTAGAGAAACGATGGCGTGAGAAAGGAAGAAAAAGGAACGACAGCGAAACCGATGTAGAAATAGAATCCCCAAAAACTTAAGAGACCATTGTCGCCTGAGGAGCGTAAGCTTGCTCCACAGGAAGAAAAGTATTGCCGGTCGCAGGTGTAGCCGAGGATTTGATAGAACTCAAAGTCGGCACAGCCTTCTTGCTCGATGCTCGGCGCCAAAAGTTGGCCCTTGGGTTGTACTGGACGGGCTTCCCTGCCCCGTGGGTGGACTCTTGGTCTTCTTGAATCAACCTGACCAGCTCAGTCTGAATGTCGGCGAAGGTGTCGAATGGAATATAAGAAATTTGATTCTCGACGCAGTATTCCTCGAGCCTGAGACCACGACGGGCAAAGAGAACATCAGCCTCGCGGGCAGCTGGGAGATCCGAGACTCCATCTCCGACAAAAACGATCATAGGAACGGAGCCATCTTCGCTTTCCGAGGAAGCGATTGTCTTGTACTCCTGTATCGAGGCAGCCTTGTCGTGGCCGAGTTCATTATCATGACGCCAGATTGGCTTCCATTCGCTACCGTCGTGAGAGATCTGAGCGTCGTTGGCAACAATGTCGATGTGCGCAGACTATGTGTAGTACAAATGATATATTAGTAAATACTTCCCAAGAAGCCCAAGTATAGATCATGACCTTACCTGTGTTTCTCCCAAAAAGACGTCGAGGATCTTCCTCAAGATGGGCTTCAGACCAGCTGAGATGACATTGAATGGGATGCCATTCGAAATACAATACTTATGGAACTCATCAAAATCCGGATCGATTTCAAGCTTTTGCCTCATGACTTTGAAACCATCTTCGAATGGAACGTTCAGACTGCCCCACATGTCTTCGGAAACAGCTCGGAATGATCTAGCACCAGTCTTGATTTCCTCATCGAGTTGTTCTCTTCGGGCCGCGCCGCACCCATGGTGGTCGAACAGGATGTGGCCGGTATCTTGCATAAATATGGTGCCATCAAAGTCTAGACCCCGGAATATTAGCAATGGAATCTACAAAGGATATCTAAGGGTAGTCCAATTTTACCAGAAAATATGATGATATCCCTCTTGCCGGTGTCTTGGACTGTGACAACAGGGACGCTCTTAGAGACCTTCAGGCTCTGAGGGATAACGGGTAGTGTGACAGAAGGCATGTTGGAAAGACGTATTTATGGTTCGAGTAAAGACTTGATCAATTGAATGACGAGAAAGTGTCCAATCTTTGATCTGATTTCTGGGCCTTTGTAGTGAATGAAAAGTCCTTTGTAGCACAATAATAGTGGTATGAATTGAAGCTTTGAAGGGTTGAATGATGGAGAGTCTAGAAAGATCGTGGATGGAACGGTGAGATGGGGGCATTGTCTTTATAGCCCAAATTTCCGAAGAGGGGCGAAACTTAAAGGCATGTCCGTATCCGTTCATCGACGGGAAGCTGAAACCTGTTTATCGCAGGTTTAAACATTACTGCCATAAACGCTGCCATGGCGAGTGAATTTTGTCCGTTGAGCAAAAGCAAAATCGAAAGAAAAAAAGAAAATAAAAAGATAGGAGGAAGGGGGTGGGCAGGAACGGGGGAAGAAAAGCAAAGTTTAGTCGGAATTCAAAATGTCTATTTGCTCCGACAATGGTGTTACCGCTGCATCGGTGTCCCGTTGAGCTAATAGTCCATTGGCCAAGCACGGTAGCTGCTTCTTAGTTCGTTACATAGCCAGTTCCTTCATATGCTTCGATTTGCGATAGGAGAATGTCGGGCCAATGGACTGTGTAGCTAGCCGTTGTTCGAACACTAGATGGACAATGCTCAATAGCGGACTAGCTGGAGCTCAGGGGTTAGGTGTCAAGTAGAAGCATCAGATGGACAGGGTCCGCACCGCGCATCCACAGCCCATCATCTTAGTCCCTAATCACTATTGCTATAGCAGCCCGTTTAAAGAGCTCCAGTTGGGCTTAGTCCCGACCCGAGTCATTTGTGGGATTATTTGCGTTGGGCCGGAGACTTGGGTGATGCGAGAAAAAGCAAATACGATGCGGCAGGTTCTTTTCCATGTGAAACTGCTACACTTTCGCTTCCAGTTAACATGACGCACTGCCCTGTCTCTCAGGTCCGGAACTCTATCACAGAATCTAATTTTTTAAAGAAAATTTAAAAGGTTTTTAAAAACTCGCAAAAAATCTTTCCACCTCTTTCTTCGGATGCGAGTGATGACGTCTAACCACCAGGGCAGAAGGAGACTAACGACTGAATTGATGGGGAAGAGACCAAGCATTACCCTTCGAAAACCTCTCACGTCGATGTCAATGACGGTGTTGATGGATTCTAACGAGAGCGAGAATGCGCCCGCTGTACCAAACACATGGAAGTCGACAGGATTGAACAACCGCATCCGGCTGCAACGTGGGACAGCCGGCCAACCTTATTTGCGAGGGGCTGTGTGTCCCATCGAACTCAACAGTTTCGTTCCTTTCTGATCGTCAGCTCGGATTATTCTAGTTGTCTTGGACCGAAGCTTGGAGCTCAAAGGTAAAGCCTGCGTGCATTTCCGCCGACAATCAGTGGAGCCTCGCATCTATAGCCCAAGCCATGGACTGAGATATGACGATAGTGGAGCTTGCTATATCGACGGGAGGGCTCCTAGACCCATTCGAGGAATTCCTCGAGAGATACACTACAGTTTAGCTCAGTGGCACAAGATAGAGTCGCATTCATCGATCTCTCAATCCGAAACACCGAGATTTCCATGCCCGTGGCCGCTTTGCATTCGAGGCTACGAGATTTTGACTCAACCTTCGGACCCTTACAGATATCCGTGCCGCAGGATACATGCCGCAGTACATACATACGCATCTGCGGCGTGATAGTGATTGGGCACCACAGGTCGGATACCGGCAGCTAACACACATAGCCAAGCCAGCGCATGTAGCAGCTCGAGCAAGCGTCTCCTGCTTGCTGGCGCCAACAGCAGCGCAATGACATGATAGTACCATGCAGCACGATAACCGTCTGCGTGGTTGTTTGGAGGAAATCAAAGGAAAACCCTTCTGGGCAGGGCCCACATAAGCTGCTTAGCGCCTTGGCCGACACCCCACGCCTCGGCTGGGGTCGCCCATTCGGACAGGAAAGATAAGGGATCTCGGAACCAGCGTGCCAGACGTGCGCTAAGCGGATGCCTTCTGCTGCAGGCCGACGTCATCGCACCTGTCTCCCGAGCTTGGCAGCCTCCAACACCTTCTCAAACGGCCGCCCTCATTAGTCTTTCTCCCTCCAGCCAAGGATCAGAGTAACAGGACTGCCGGTTGACAACGATTGCTGGTACAGATCGTCAACCGTTGCTCGCGAGAGTACTTCCGCTGATGTTCAGTGCGTGTTTCCTGTACTTCTGCATCGTGCATGCTGGCAGTGCTACCCCTGTGCTCCTACTCTTGAAACTTCGGAGCTCGAGATTATATCTCGTCGAGTTCTTGCAGCGGGTGAAAAAAGAGCTGTATACGAGCGATCCTACAAGATGCATTCCACGAATGCAAAGGACCCTGGTTAACTTGAGTTCTAGGTGAGGTATATGTTTCAATTCCCTGTCCTTCGTGATGTCATGGTGGATATTGCCCGTCCTGCACATGCGTGGGAATGCAGGGCTTTTCACACAGGAAGAAGAGGAAGAAGGACACGAGACAAGATTTCTTGCAGGTTCCGCTCTGCTACATGCACCCTTGAACAGCTTTTGCTTTGGGAATCCTACATTGCACGATTAGGTATATGTTGCAAACTAAACCCAGCAATCATCGCGGTATTTACCAGTTTTGGGATATACCGTTGCTGTCTGTTGGAATCACCCCTGGTCCGTGATTCTCTTGTTCTTGTGAGATGTTCTTGGTCATATTTTAATTTTCATTTTTATGTCCTCTTCCTCGGACCCGTCGACGTATCCGGAAGGGAGCATCGACAGACGGGCCTTAACCACGAGATTCCCAGGAACTCCAGCCGTCCGCCTCTGCATTGCATTTACCCATCCCACCGACCCAGTGGGAAGCGACTACGTCCAACCGCCCCGGATTACAGCTGCTCAGAAAGGACAATGATCGAACTATGTGCCACCGCAGTACATACATCAGTACACAATCTACTTAAAGTACTTACCATTACATCCAACAAGTTGGAAGCAAACACGCCGAGGAGCTCGCCTGCAGCTAAGCCCCAACCATGCGACGGGTTTGGAACATCTACAGGGCTGCTTACCAAGTATTACCGATGATCATCGCTTCTTCTGCAGAACTTCACGAAACGTCGGACTAACTTGGCGGTTGGATATTCATGTACGGGAAGAAACATGAAAAGACGGCATGAAAATCCCGCTGCACTATTGCGTCCGAGTTTGCTGGCTGTCCAAATCCGTCTTAAACAGCATGTTTCCCAGGCCTTCATTACAAAGTACGCCAACGATCATCATATAACCTCAGAGGGAAGGGTGCCACATTCCACCGGTTCACAAATCTCACAGATTTCACATTTCCGCAAATTCAACGACAATCTCTGATAGGAAGCCAAGATCCAAAGGTGATCGACACACGAGTTCAGGAGAGAGAAAAATGATAGAAGATCAGTGTTTGTACAATCAAGATTTTTTTGGCTGTCTGTTACATGTAGAGGCAGGTATTTCTTTCTTTCTTTTTGTTTCTTTCTCAGTCTGGGTTTCTATTACGAATCGGAGTAAAATATATGCGGCTAAAACGGAAGCCACATACGTACATCGCGGCCAAATACTCGGGTATACCTCGCTCCAACATTTTCGGTATTCCAAAAAAAGCAAAGGTTAAATCAAGGACTCCTATGCCCATATGCCCCCCTCCCATAAGATGCTATCACACAACCAAGGAAAAAGAACACCTTCCCCCCTAAATGGATTTAAAATGCATCAAACAGCCTGAATCTTAAGCTTCTCCAATATAGCCCTCAGCGCAACATTCTCTCCAAACGAATCCAGCAACTTAGCCGCCTGCTCGTGAAGGTCGTTCAGTATCGACTCCGTGTACGCGAACGATCTAGTCTGGTCCCGCATGTACGCAACAGCGTACTGCTTAACTCCATCATCCTGCGTCTGCTGTTTTAATATATTTATAATCTGCAAATTCGTTGGATTCGCCCTGATGCTGTGGATTATTGGGAACGAAAATTTGCCCTCAGTCAGGTCTTCTGCGAAGCCCTTGTTCTTGGCGTACTGATAGAATGGGAAGAGGTGGCCATCAGTTACTGGACACGGGATTTGTGTGAGGATACTCAACATACCTGATCCGACTGCAGGTTCATATAATCATCCCTGATTTGGAAAATCAAACCCATCAGGTTGACAAGGTCGAGGTAGTCTCTGGTGAAAAAGGCCCAGTTAGTAAGGTCACTTATAAACTAGCACTACAAAGAAGGGATGCTACGAACGTTTTACTCGAGCTCTCGGCCTGCATAAGCTTGATGGCAAGACGGAACAGCCCTCCGGTTTCTAAACAGTATGCGTGTTAGAAGCCAACCTATCTCCTCGGAAGTCATTTGCGACCAAATAGAAAAAGAAGAGTAAGAGAACTTACTATTGCTAACCATTTCCAGATAGTCATCTTCAGACGGACATGTTAAAGTATCCCTCCAGAAGAGATCCATCCCCTGTCCGCGGTGGAGATTTATCAACTCCTCTATTTTAAAGGGTAAGCTCGAGAATTCACAAACATAAGTGGAATGTATCTTTTACCTGTGAACACCTGCACGCATTCCGGATTCTTTAATTTCGTAATGGCTTGCATGGCACGAAAGTATATATAATTCGCAGAGTTTATAGTCTGCGCGATCCCAAAGAGACTGTGTGCGACCGGGAACCCCCGCCGCAGCACCGAGTGGTCTTCAACATCGTCGACGCTGTTTGTATCGTGTAAGCCTTTTATTCCGAATAATAATAATTTTTTTCGGGAAGCCTTCAATGTGATAGGTATGAAGAAAACTTACAGCAACGAAGCATTGTGGAGCATGGCAACAATGTGCTTGATCGTGCCGAGGGATTCCTCGGGGACTTGCAGGTAGATGTTAAAGGCCTCGATGAGCTGGGATCGGATATCCTTCCCCGGCAGCGAGATGAGATAGTCGTATGGTGCGCATACTGCCTAAATTTGTTCGCCAAAGCACCATAAAAATGATTTTAATACATTAGATGTTTATTCCCATTTTAAGTCTTTCTCATGTGGAGAGAAAAATGTATGCATTGAACAAAGGTAAAATGTATATATTCATACCTTCTCCTTAGCTTCAGACCACGGTCTCTTGATGACACTGAGCGAGAAGTCTCTGGGAGCTGCCTTGGACGTCATGTCGTCCCCCTCTGTATTGACAGCGGGGTGCTGCTGCTGCCCCGGGTGTCCGTCTGCAAGAGTGCCGCTGTGGCTGTACAGGAGATGTGGCGGGATGCCGTTGGACGGGGTTTTGGAGTGGTTGCCGTTAACGTTGGGATTGATATTGGAGGCCATGCTCATGCTCTTGGTCGTGTTCGTCAACGCTGCGGATCTGCCGTTGGCCGACAGCGCAAAGTCACGCGCTTCCATCCCACCTTTTTGTGTTGGTTGATCTCTGTTTGTTTGGCGGGGCACTCACTACTAATCAACAGAGGCCCCCTAAATATGGTAGCGAAAGAGTCGAGCCGACGGTAGTCGGGGTATCTCCAGATGCGAATGAGGGTTTGAAAAAGCGTCGAGTGATCTTGAAGGGGCGGCCGGGGCTTATTCTTATAGAGGCCGAGCGGTGTCCTCGCGGATACACAACAGTCGCACAGGGCACACGTAACCCAACAAAAGACGAATCGTTCCAACAGGGCGGCTTAAGCTTCTCTCTCTTCTTCCCGTTTGAATCCTTCTTTTCGTCCGGATTTATAGTGTAGCGTGGACGAGACATAACATAATGGCACATGCGCAACTTCCAGGCCAGGTTCCAAGCAAGGCGGAATAATAAATACGAAAGTTCACAAAAAATTGCGGAGCGTGGCTTTTTCCCCTCCCCTTTCTCCACCTTTGGGAATTTCTCTTTCTTTCCACGATACTCCGCTCAAAAAAGTCATCATGTCATCGATTTTGGGCGGTTTGAGCCGGTATATGCGCAGTTAGCGGTCGGGCAAATATGCAAGATGCGATTTCACATGGGGTTGGGAATCGAGTTCCACTCCTCGTTTTGGGGTCTGCAGCATACCATTTGGGCCGCCCCGCATGGGAATGAAGTACGCTTTAACCCGTAGAATGCTGGTCTATCTTAGCTACCCTCGCTCTCAACGAACGATCCAGGCCTGTCCCCAATGCAAGGCCACCGCGTTGGGCGGGCGATGATGTTGTATTTTGGCTGGCAACGCAGTCCAAAAAGTATTCAGAATTGCAAATTAATCAGAAGGTGCCGCCCCAACAACCATCATCACTATCGTCCCCATCACCCGGAAACTGTACAGAAAAACAGCAATGGACCTGAGACCCGCATCGCCCGAGGAGGCCCTCTCCCAGGCCTTCGACCACCTCACCCGTCTCGACAACCCACACGACATCGAAGTCGGCCTGCGAGCCATCGACGAATACCTCGCTTTGGTCTGCAGTCCTGTCCCCGTCCACAGTCCCGTGGCCCAGAAATGCAAAGTACCGCTGGAGGAGTTAAAGCTCGCGTTTCCGACTAGTCCTTGGATCAAAGAGTTTCGAAAGTTACAGGACGGGTTTGAGTACAACAGTTGCGTTATTTCTCCCCATTCGCCTTTTACATTTTCGTCAACCGATCGCTCGGTGTAACGACGACCATGACGGCGAGTAAGCTGACGGCATGAATGGATGATATCATCTAGTCGCTCAGCGATTGATCGTTTGCTTGAAAAATCTCTTAACGAGGAAAGGTGAGTTGCCTCCTATATTAACCTACCGAATTACGGTTCTAATAGATTGTACTCGACAAGCTCCACTGCAAATCGATCTGTTCCGAGCATGCCTCGAATGTCTCCAGGGCGCACTGCTGCTCCATCCGGAGTCTCGAAACCTCTTTGCGAGGGAGGAACATATGGCGGTGAATTCCCTACCACTACTAACGAATACTTTAGAGTCACAGGACTAATGTTGGCCCGCAGACACTGCTTGAGATGTTCAAACTACGGCTCTCGACGGACCTCAGACTGTTGACAATCGACCTGTTGGTCTGCGCTCTCCTCGAGTCTCCTGCGAATACAAGGGTACCTGAATCTTCCCGGATGACCAAGAGCCTCTTCTAACAGCTATCTAACGTTACCTCTTCATTAAAAAAACACCAGACCTTCGAATCCCTCGACGGCCTCCACAAGATCGCTCTCCTCTTCAAGAACACCAAATCCCCAGAAAAAGTCAAACTCCGCGTCACCGAGTTCCTATACTTCTACTTGCTCCCCGAGGTCGACAGGTCGCAGAGCGCATACTCGTCCGCACAGGTTATACAGGTGGACGAAGACTTCGTCATGGGACCGAAAATGAGGTCTCTCGAGGAGAAAGAAGCGATGATGCTCAAGCACTTGAAGGGCATAGAGGGGATTGTGATGGATATTCAGAGTACTCTGGCGGAGGGATGAATATCTAAGCTAAACTATATTGAGGATTGCAACCCCTCATAGTAGCCAGGGATGATTTATCAGAATTCGAAGAGTCGGTTCTTTCACAGCAGCATATACGACTTTTCATAGAGGGAAAAAGGTAATGTATTCCCGTCTCCCGCAGATACCCGAGACCGAGATCTAACTCTGCCAAGCCGCGATTGGAATCGCTCTGACTCCCAATGACACACCCTCAACTCATTTTTCCGTAACGTTATTATCTGGGAAGATAGGCTTGTTTTGTCTATAAAAACCTCCAATTCCATCTACCCACTTAAGATATCACCGGTTCCTTTCAATCGTCTCTATCGCAATTGTTTTTACGCCTTCCCTCTTTCTTTCAAAAATCATATCGAAAATGTCAACGAATCACCACCACCTCCCAACCTCTGCCGCCTACGACCTATGGTCCGCGGTCTACGACACGGACGGCAATGTTCTGCAGCAGCTGGATGATATATACATATCCAATATTCTTCCGAAAATTCTCCCGCCCTCTAATACATCATCATCATCATCTCAACCCCCTGTTACGGTGGTGGAATTAGGCTGCGGCACCGGGAGGAATACGTTGAAACTGTTGGAAACCGGGGCGCATGTTATTGCGATTGATAATTCCAGGGGCATGTTGGATAAATTGCAGGAGAAGGTTGGGAAGATGGAGGGGAAGGGCAGGGTTGAGGTTTTTGAGCAGGATTTGAATAATTTTCCCACTACTGTTATTTCTTCTGGTGGAGAGGAGATGTCGTCGCTTCAGGTGGCGATCAGGGATAGGATGGTGACTGGGGTTGTGTCTACGCTGGTATTGGAACACCTCACACTCTCCGCGTTTTTCTCGGTGGTAGCTTCCATTCTCCCCGACGGAAACGACAAAGGATGGCTATTACTCACCAACATGCACTGGGATATGGGCGTCATCTCGTCCGCTGGATTCCTGGACCCATCGACGGGGAAGAAGGTAAAACCCGAGTCGATGAATCATTCCAAGGAGGAGATACTATCCGAGGCTGCCAAACACGGGTTCGTGGTCGACGAGGAGTGTGGCGGGGCGGTTGAAAGTGGACCTGGGGATTCCGAGAGTGCGAAGAGGTTTGGACCGCGCGCGCAGAAGTGGGTGGGGGTTTTGATGCATTTCGGGGTGGTGTTCAGACGGAGGGGGGTAGCATTAGTATAGGTTTATATACATTAGGTGTAGAGAATATCCGTGGGAATAGCCGTAAATAAAGAAATAAAAGATATTTCAATACCACCGCCGTCTAATCCTCTCCTCATGCCGTACCAAATTCTCACACCCCCTCAACCCATCAACCAACGCCTCCCCAGACCCCCCAATCCCAACCCCAAGTATCAAATGCGTATACGCAAAAACCTCAGCATCGAATAGTCCCGCCTCATGAGCACCAAAGAACCACTCATCACCACCCAACAAAGCGCTTAACGCCCCAAACGCTTCGATCGCTTTGGCGTATAACTCCGTTCCTGTGGTATTCGATGCCGACGAGGATTTGATACTCTCCACCGCGGCTTGGTGGATTTGCCTACCCAGCAGGGCGGTGATGGGCCAGAACGGGGTTTTGGACGTGTACTGCGGAATTGTGATTTCATGTAGGTTTGTGCGGTCGATGTAGAGGGCGTATAACTATCCCCCAGTAATAACCCCATTAGCCAAATCTCCACAGATATTAAAGGTAGTAAAGATAAACTCACCCAAGCCCTCCTAACATCCCCCTCTACCAAACTCAGAAACGCGCGGAAATCCCCCCCTTCAACGTCTACATTATTCCTATTGGGCTCCCGGGAATTCTCTTCAATCCACCGTAGTAATTTAGTTGACGGTATTGTTTGTGTTTTATTCCTGCTGTTGATTGTTACATTCCCTTCTTGCAACCGACTTTTAACGACGAGGAAGGGGAGGGATCCCGTTGGTGATGCGTGGTTGGTGGATGAGCGGGGGGTGAAGGGTATTCGTCTGATTTTTAGGTATGTCTATTATAATAATAATATCCAAAATACCGTTAGCCATATACGAAAATATCAATTAAAGCTGTAAAAAACCACGAACAAAAAGTATCACCAATCTCGCACCTGCCACATCAAACACGTCGGATTAAACGATGGCCCCCCGGTCTTCTCATCACCAATAAATAGATACAGCGTATTCCCCCCCTCACGTCTAGCTTTTAACAGCTCATCGGTGCTCATCCAAAACTCTGGCGCCGATAGCGGGAGAGGGTCGGTTGGGTATGTTATTAGCGGGAAGGAGTCGAAGAGGCGACGGATGAAGGGTGGGGGTTGGAAGAGGGATGTGGATGTGGATTGCTGTTGTGACATGGTTGAGCGCTCTTCCTCTTATTCTTAGGCTTTTCAAGCTTCTTGAGCGATTGGTTGGTTCGATTGACCTGGTCGTTATAAGCTGGGTATCATGATTGTGGCTTTTGGAGTTTTTTGGGAGCGGGTTTGCGTTGTAAGATGTTAAAATATTTTGTCGCGGCGCAAAAGCTTTGGAGATGGATGAACAGGGGAAGGTCAGTAGGTAGCTTAAGAAGGACCTCGGCGGGGAATCGAATCCAGTCAGAGATAACGATAGAAGATAAAATAGATGGATCGATAGATAAATTGGTAAAAATACAAGGAGATGATGATGTAGAAATACAAAAATAAGTCCGACTCTGCGACTTTTTCTTCTTGCCGTTTAAAATAGAATGCAAAAAAGCAATTTCTGAGCAGAAAGATATCGATAGCGCAAGATGAACTGACATCTATCAAAGAAGTCTCTAAAAAAAAAAAGCGAATGACCTGGTATAGTAGTAGGCAATAATAGTCGTTGTTATAAAGAAAAAACTCCAGTTTTGTAAGTCGGTGAAAAGGCTTCCGAAAGTTTCCCAATCATTGGATAGTAACAGAGGAAGGAAGAACGCCAGTGCAATGCAAGTTTATGAGGGTCGACGAGCGAAAGAACATCAAAAAGCCTGGGGAGTGGGAGAAAAACACCATCGCGGCCGTAAAACATGACGGAGCCAATTGAACGGGAATGACGAATGAAAAACAGACTCGGGGATGAAAAAGCAAATTCCGTCAACAGGGGTTTGCTCGCCGTGGAAAAAAAGAAGAAGGCGACATGGAAAAGAAAAAGAAGAAAGGGAAGCGAATGTGAATGCGAGTAACAATGGGTTGTGTGCATCATCGGGTGCTTCTAGAGTGCAGATGAGCTCATGAGAATTTGGTGGTGTGACTTCACAAAAAGAACCCAAAATATGTGATATCCTCTTTTTCTTGGGGACGTCGGGACTCAGCCTCGGTGAGAGTCCGATGCGATTGGAAAGAACAAAAAAAAAAAACGGGAAGGGCAAACAAAACAAAAAAGACACCCATTGAGATGGGTATGACTTTTTGGAAAGTTCCACTGCAGTGGCACTTTATTTCTTTCTGTTTGGTTGGTTGGTTTTTTTTTTTTTTTTTTACGAGGCCTTGGGGTCCTCGTCGCCAGCAGCTGCAGCGGCGGCGGCTTGTTCGGCGGCAGCGGCCAATTTCTCGAGATGGTGCTGCTGGAGTTGGATGGTAGGGGACATCATCAGATAACCGGCCGGGTTATCTTCGAGGGTGAGAGGGGTGACGGGACCTGGCGAGCCGAGCGGGATGAGTCTGGGGGAGATGGGGCCTCCCATGGCGTTCGAGGATGCTCTGGTGGCTTGGTAGATGAGTTCCCGCTGTTGCATCTGGAAGGCGAGTTGTTGTTGGGCGAGGTGGGCGTGGTAGCTCCTGTGGTGGTTGAGCAGGTGGTGATGGGATGATTGTTGACCGGGGGTACGAGCAGCAGAGGAGGCGGACAGCGATGGATTGGAAGTCATAGATGGACCGGCTGAGAGAGGGGACGACGGTATGCCAGCCGTGAAGAAGGACGGAGACCTGGGAGTCTTCGGTGTCTTCGGTGTCCTAGGAGTCTTTGGAGGCAGTGGCGGAGAGGGAGTCGAAGGGTTTGAGTTTGCGGAGGAAGCAGCAGAGGTGGGCGGCAATGGAGAGACAGCTCTCTGCTGGGGAGAAGGGTAAGACTGAGATAGATAGGCTGGGAAGTAGCTTTTGTTCGCGCTGGAGGCCGGGAAGACCTGCGAAGGGGAGTAGTAAGGAGAAGAGACTCGAGGAAGGGGAGGAATTGAGACGGGAGCTGTGGTTCTGGAGGCATCCTTATGAGAGGAATCCAACTGGCCATCCATGCCGGCGTGTGCATCGTGAAGAAGGGCCGCGTGACCATGGCCGCTAACATTGGCGTTTCCGAAACCAATTCCACCAAGAGTGATCCCTTGAACTCCTCCTGGAGGTGGTCCTCCCGCGGGTGGGTTTCCGAAAGCAGAGGATGGCGTAGCTCCAGCTATGGAAGCAGCTCCGGCAGGGGAGCAGCTGCTGTTGGAGGTCGGGTTTGAGAGAGACACCACGGCACGAGAGAGCTGGACTGGGGGAGGAGGCAGGTGGATGAAACCCGGAGCCCGCTTTCTCTGAGCGAGTCGAGAGGCCATGGCTCCTTTCCTTTTCTTTTCGACTTCAGAATATTTGGTATTTAGAATAAAAAAAATTAAAAACGACGAGTCTACGGCATGAAGGGGATAAGAAGATAAGAAAGAGAGAAAGCGGTGAGAGCGAAGTGGTGAGGTGAGAGAGGGCGGATGTGTTGTATCTTCACATCGATGGACCCTGTCAGGACGCAGCTGAGTAACCCCTCTGTTGCTACTCTGACCTACCGAGTACGCTGAATCGAATATAACAGAATAGAGTGCAATATAATGGAAGTAAGTAGGTAATGAGTGAAGTAAGAAAGAGAAGGGAAGCGGTGTTAAGAGAGCTTAAAAGAGAGCCCGTCGAAGACCAAGGAATCCGGCTGGCGGAGCGTCTGTAGATCTTTGCATTGGCCGGTTTGAAACACCATCGTAACCAAAAATTAAAATGAAAATAAAATAAAATACATTGAAATGAAAAATAAAACAAAAAATAATAAAAAGAGTTGTGTCGGTCTGTTTGGCTGACATCATCGGGCTTGTCCTTGTCTCTGCTGCTGCCCCCTGCAACCCCCCCAACTAGCTCCGTCCCTGTCTCCCCATCAAATCAACCAACCTGTCAGTCGCTTGCAGCACAGCAACATCGCTCACATGCGTTTTTTCGCCCGCGGCCGGATTCCATAACACACGATGCTTCTGCTTCGTAATGCACGGCCAATGGCGAACATTCTAGCCCTCCGTCGGCATGTCCGCCTCCCTATCTCCGTGATACAATAAATATATGATATCAGATATAATATAATGAACCGCTCGCCCTCCGCGACCGCTCGCCTCCTCGTCTTCCTCCTCGCCAGAACTCACATTCGAATCCACACCCGTCCGCTGTTACTTATTCGTAGACGTCACACCCTTGCCACCAACGTCCCCACATCCCTCCACCAACCTCATCGCATCGATAAAAGCATCGGAATACCCATTGATACCGCCGCAAACATGTCCTCGGCCACCGATCTATCCTTCTACTCCTACAAACCCCTCGACAAGAAGGGCGAGGAGTTCGATCTCTCCCAGCTCAAGGGAAAAGTCGTCCTTGTCGTCAACGTCGCCTCCGTTGGTACCCCTCCGCGATAAATATTTTTTATTTAACCCTGCATGTGCTAATATAATATATTTATGTTTAGAAATGCGGCTTCACCCCGCAGTACAAAGGCCTCGAAAAGCTCTACGAAGACTACAAGGACCGCGGCCTCGTCGTCCTCGGCTTCCCGTGCAACCAATTCGGCGGCCAAGCTCCGGGTACCAGCGAGGAGGAAGTTAGCTTCTGCACCCTGACCTACGGCGTCAACTTCCCCGTCCTCGGCAAGATCGAGGTCAATGGGGACAAAGCCCATCCGCTATATGAGTCCGTTTTCCCTTTTCTCAATCTGATATATAAAGAGTATTGTGCTAATAATGTAATATAGGTTCCTGAAGAAGGAAAAACCCGGCCTCCTCGGCATGAAGCGCATCAAATGGAACTTTGAAAAATTCCTCATCTCCCGCGACGGAAGAGTCGTCGACCGCTGGGCCTCCACCACATCCCCTTCCTCCATCGCCTCAAAGATCGAGGAAGAACTTAAAAAGTCTGCATCCGAGGAACCTTCATCCTCAACCACCGCTCCACCACCGGAGCCAGTCGCCGGTCCATCGACAACTGCGTAATTCTTTCCTCTTCCATTTCCTTCCATATTTTTTTATTTTTTCCCTTTAATAGTAATACCTGTCACGCACGGCATCTTGTCCTTTAACGGCTGATATCAACTGTACCACCAGACCCCGTCTTTGACCATCCCCGTCTACGAGATTGCTTCAAAAAGACACACCCCCTCTATTCTTTCATAATGGATAATCAAAAAATATGCCCATGGTCATTTCATCAAAATATGCTCCGTACTCCCCGTTTAAAAAAATGTGTCATCACCCCGTACCATCAATCGTACGGTGGGTATATATATAATTTCATCCGGTGCCCAATATGAATCCGATCAGGTCATTCCGATCTGCCGCGATATCTTCTTCACCAGCGCCCTCTTCATAAACTGCTCCCGCGCCAGCGCCCGAGTGTGCTAAACCCAACCCGTTAGCCAATCCACAACCATAAAGTCGTGAAGAAAAGAAACAAACCTTCAAGAAAACATCCAACGTAATCCGCTCCTTATCCAACGCCTTCCCAAGCACATAAATCGTATCCTCAATCGCCATATCATCCGTCACCAGCTCGTACAACCTATTCCAAATCAGCACTATTCTCACCCACAACTCATAGATTATAATAGAAGATAAACATACTGATTATGCACCACCGTCGGCGCCACAACCACCGCATCAATATTCGGCGCCTCCCGATCCCTCACCTCCCTGATCAACTCATCCGCCATCCCAATCCTCTCATTCAATATCCTCTGATCCTTCTCACAGATATCATTGATACGTATCAACTCTATCCTCTCCCGTTCCATGTACGCCTCTGTTTTCGCCATCGCTTCAGCCTGTGAAGATGTTTGGTCGAGCGACATCATGGTTTTTGATGCAGCGGCGTCGGCTTTTTGTTGTAATAGCTTGGAGATTTCGGTTATTAGTCTGTCCTTTTCTGGGTTTGGGGGTAGAGGAGGTGGGACTGCTTTTGCGGTTGAGATGGGGAGCATGCCGGCGTCGTCGGCGTCGAGGATGTTGAATTGGGTTCTTTGGGATGGGGATCTTGGGGGGAGCTTGGAGGGTTGGTATTGCTGTTGCTGTTGTTGCTGTTGTTGCTGCTGCTGTGGGTTTAGGTTTGAGGGACCCGGTGGTGGGGGTGGTTGGTGGCTTGGGTAGCCGTGGAAGGAGATCGGGCGCTGGCTGATGGTTGATTGGGGTATGGGGAATCTGCCGCTGATTGGGGTGTCATATTGTCCCGATAGTCTGTGAGCTTGAAGCGGCAGCGGTGGCGGTGGTGCTGCCGCTCCCGTCGGTTGAGGCGACCAGGCATGTCGAGGGTGAGTTGGTAGAGGTGGTGGGGAAGGGTGGTGATACGGGCTCTGAGGTGGTGGTGGAGGCGATTTCGGCTCCGGTGGTCCTATCGCTGAGTTCCTGATGGGTGAGGGTATGGGTGGGACCGGTGGCGGCTGGTTCTGTGGCTGGTATGCGGGGCTGGGGGTGGGGTATGCCTGCCGCTGTACCTCATGAGGAAGCTTCTGCGGCAGCGTGGGTCGGTCCGGGAGGGGGGGTGGAGGCGGTGGACCTTGGTTGTTATTGCTGTTCTGAGGTTTCCGCTTTGGGAGGAGGAGGGGGTGGCGGGGCCGGCGACTGAGCTGCTTGGTCGGGGGCTGGTTGCTGCGTGCGGGCTCTCTGAGCTTCGATCTCCTGGGGGAGGGGAGGACGGGGAGGTGGGGTGCCCGGGGCAACTGCAGGGGGAGGTGGGCCAGCTGCTGGCGGGGGGACGGGCTGTTTGGAGTAGAGAGGTGGTTCCTTGCTGAAGACGTCCTTGAGCTGGCCGCAGAGGTCGAGCAGCGTTGATTTCTTATACAATGATCAGATTAGCGATTATGGTTCCCTAGTAGTAGACGATGTAGATGGATAGATGTATGGTATTACATCGGGATTCTGCGACCAGTAGGCCAGATAAGGGTGGTAGCATCGGCCGTTGGTGTCGACGTGGTTGGTGGGCCGGATGCCCATGTTCTTGCCGGGGACGACCATGACGGTGGGAGGGGTGTTCGGGTAGTGGTGGGGGACCCAGATGTTCAGGGGGATGTTGTAGGTGGCGCCTCTGAAGGCGACGGGGAGGGTGCCGTGGAGGCAGAGCAGCAGGTCGGATCTCCCGTCATCGTACGCTTTGGACGGGTCAGCAGTCTGATCGATTTGATGGGACGGGGAGAGGTACTGTAGACGTCGGTCTTGGGGGACAGAGAGCGGTGGTGGTGGAGGAGCGTGGCCGTGTCGTGGTACGTCCTGTTGGCGGACGCATACTTCTGCAGCGCCGAAGTCAGTACCTTATCTTATCCAGATGATGATAGTATGGAGGAGGAGGGGGTGTTACAGGAGCGAGGACGGTGGAGAGCCACCGGAGCAGCTCCGGGGCCAGTTCGGCGGACATCGATGGCGACGGTGGTGAAGCTGGTGAAGTTGATGGGAGACGGAGACGGAGTCGACCCCTCAGCTCAGCTCGGGCTGACCTCACCGCAACAGCGAAGAGCAACAGACAAAAGACCAAAAAGGACGAATTAATTGATTAAATTAATAAAATAAACAAAGGCGCTGGACAACATGGATAGAGGGGCAATGACCGGCTGCTTGCGTGTTCGGCTGGCCATCCGAGAGTCGGGCAGGGGCAACCAAGCTGGAGCTGCTGGCTGGTTGCTGGCTGAGCCCCGTCCGGGCGTCATTGATGATGTCTGGCTAAGCCTCAACTCCGATCTTATCTCCCTCGAACTGATCTGATATTGTATCCCATATATAACCTGGTCTGCATCCTGGATGTGAATATAATATTCTTGTTCTGGCTCTTCACTTGTCTGCCACTTGGCTGCCACAGAGCGTTAACGTTCCCTCCGCGTGTCCCGGGCCACGATACCCAATCCGATACTCCATTAAATACAATCCCAGCGGATACTTAGCATATACGACGCCGACATCGATCGAAGTTACCCTTCTCCGAACAAACCGTAGACGCTTCTAACAAATACATCGAGTTCCGGCGGTTGCTGTTGCAGTTGCGTCATCACACATAACCTTCCTGGCTCTCGTCTCCCTCCTCTTGGTTGCACTTAGGCTTCATCCCTCTTACATCTCTCCTCCAAACCCCGCAACCTCTTCCCCTCCTCCTGCACCTTTCCCCGGAATTCACTCCTCCAAACATTCCACATGAGCTGGAAAGGCTTCTCCAAGAGCGTCTCTCGGGTATGTATCGCCAACAAGCCATACTGTTCTTTCTTGCTTTGAAAGTACCCCATCCAGCTGACCACCTTTGACTGTCTCTTAGGCGCCGCAAACATTCAAAGCCAGGTTCAACATCGTAAGGCCCCTCCTCACCCATATCTCTATTTTCTCATGCTAAAGGGTTTGAAATATTCAGGGCGAGAATACAAAAGATCCGGTATACATCGATGCCGAAAGACGCTTCCAGGAACTCGAGACAGTACGACCCCCACTACTCCCACCGCCACCACCACTTTGCTCTCCCAGTTGACGAACTTGCTGCACAACCATAGGAAACGAAGAAGCTCCACGATGAATCCAAAAAGTATGACCTGTCTTTTTGCCGTCCCCCCATGCCTGCGGATCTTTCCGGTCACCGATAACTAACGGCTCCTCACTCCCTCTCTCCATTTAGGTATTTCGATGCGATCAACTGTAAGCTCCCCTGATACCCCTCCACCCGCCACCGGATCCGCCCTGCTCACCCGTCCGACCTCTAGCCATGTTGACCCACCAGATCGAATTCAGCAAATCGATACAGGAGATCTACAAGCCCATATCCGGTCGTATGTCCGACCCGGATAGCGTCATAGCCGAAGGAAACCCCGAAGGCATCCGGGCGTGCGAGGAGTACGAGGCAATCGTCAGAGACCTCCAGGACACGCTGTCGCCCGAGCTCGAGATGATCGAGACCAGAATCATCAAGCCCGCCGACGAACTCCTCGAAATTGTCAAGATAATCAGGAAGTCCCTCACCAAGCGCCAGCACAAGCAATTGGATTTCGACAGGCACCGGACAGCCCTGAAGAAGATACAGGACAAGAAGGAGAAAACTCTCAAAGACGAGAAGGCCCTCTACAAGGTCGAAAGCGAGCTCGAACAGGCCACTCAGGAATTTAACTACTTCAATGAGCTGCTCAAGGACGAGCTGCCTAAGCTTTTCAAACTCGAGAGGGAGTTCATCCGTCCGCTCTTCCAGTCCTTCTACTACATGCAGTTGAACGTCTTCTACACGCTGCACGAGAAGATGCAGGCTATAAACATAGGATACTTCGACCTCACCCTGGACGTCGAGGAGGCTTTCAACAAGAAACGGGGGGACATCCAGGAACAGGCCGAGGCCCTAACGATAGTCCACTTCAGAACGAGCGGGAACCGCGCCTCCAACTTGAACTCCCGGCACAACAAGTACGGCAAGAAGGAAGCGGAGGCCAAGAAGTATGGAAAAGCAGCGACGGCGACGGAGGGTTCCGGAGAGGCCCCACCACCAGCTTACACCGCCACCACGAATACGGGTGAGACGAGCTTGGGCATGTCGGCAATCGCAAAGGCGAAGGCGAAACCACCACCGCCAAAACCAAAGCCGAAGCAATTCGCCGCTCCGACCCCGGCGGCCGAGACGGTGACGGCTCTGTACGATTATGAGGCTCAGGCGGAGGGCGATCTCAGTTTCAGTGCCGGCGACGTCGTTGAAATCATACAGAGAACAGGGAATGCCAATGAATGGTGGACAGGCAAGCTGCGAGGCAAGACCGGCCAATTCCCCGGTAAGGCCCCCTCCGTCCACTCCCTTATTTGGTTCCTACAATGAAATACGAAGAGCTGACTCATGTTGTTTTTTTTGCAACAGGCAACTACGTACAGGTTAATTAAGTTCATGTTCGCGGATTGCGATCGAGCGTTGGAGCTCATGATTCCCCAACCTTTTGATTCCCATTAGCAGATTATGAATTGATTTCTTTCTGTCCCAATACATGGAGTTCGTTGGCTGCAAAAGGTGTCTTTTTATCCGTTGATTCCATACCTATCCAGTATCTTTCGTTTCTTCTCTCTATCTTCTCTTCAAGATAATTGTACATTCTTTGTAAACCTCATCATGTCCCTGGCCGGGGAGCTTGGGCACCTGCGGCTGGATCTAGAGCGAAACCTTTTCGCGAATCTATAAAAGAGCGTCCGTCAATCGATACATACACCTTTCTTCTTTTCTCTCTAGCGTGGTCATGTCAGTCGGTGTAGATGGTGCCGCTAAAGCCGAGTGGCGGTCGGAGATTAGCCTCCCCTGCAAGACCCAAACCTGCATTGGTCGATTCAAGATCATTTTAAACCTGTCAAAGCTCCCCCCATCCTTCAATATCAACCAACCTCCCTCCCCAGACCAGCTACGACCGAAAAGAAAAACGCGGTGGTTGGGTTTGATCAGTATCACACGTGAATAGAAGCCGGAAATGATGGCCTCGATACCGTCTCGATCGGCGAAACGACTGTCTACGGCGGCATGGCCACTTCTGGGGGCGCGAACCCTCTCGCCTCGCCAGAGCATGCAAGTTTGCCCGCGCGGATGCAGGACGCAGCAGCAGCGACAGTATACCTTAAGCTCGACACCGACACGGTCGCTCTTGAACAGATACCGTCCCATCAACAATGTTGTCTCCTCGAGGCGATGTTATGTGAAGGAGTCGAAGCCGGCGGGTGCCGTTGAGGCAGCTGTGAAGGTTGAGACGGTGGGGGAGGAGCAACCGTCGATAGGGAAGAGACCGGTCGATCTAGCTATCGACCCGGCGGCGATGTTGAGCCCCGAGGCTGGTGTGTAATCTCCTTCTTTTACTTGTGCACGTCCAGTGGGGAGTTCCCTATATTCTAACAGTATGGATGTGTGATATTACTAGGTATCCTCAAGCAAGCTACGATAATGGACGCCGGGTCTCGTCCAATCTATCTGGACATGCAAGCCACCACCCCAACCGACCCCAGAGTTCTCGACGCCATGCTCCCATACATGACCGGCCAATACGGCAACCCGCACTCCCGAACCCACGCCTACGGCTGGGAAACCGACAAGGGGGTCGAGGAAGCCCGAGCCCACGTCGCCGCGCTCATTGGTGCCGATCCCAAAGAAATCATCTTCACCTCCGGAGCGACGGAATCGAACAACATGTCCATCAAGGGCGTCGCTAGGTTTTATAAAGCGAAGAAGAATCACATAATCACGACCCAAACCGAGCATAAATGCGTTCTCGACTCGTGTCGGCATCTACAGGACGAAGGGTTCGAGATCACTTACCTCCCCGTCCAGAGTAACGGTCTCATAGATCTCAAACAGCTGGAGGAAGCGATTAGACCCGAAACCGCGCTGGTCTCCGTCATGACCGTGAACAATGAGATCGGAGTCATCCAACCCGTCGAGGAGATCGGACAGCTGTGCCGGGCGAAGAAAGTGTTCTTCCACACGGACGCGGCGCAGGCGGTCGGGAAGATTCCGGTGGATGTTAATAAGTGGAACGTGGATTTGATGAGTATTTCGGGCCATAAAATTTATGGACCCAAGGGGATTGGTGCTTGCTATGTGAGGAGGAAGCCGAGGGTTAGGATTGAACCGTTGATTACGGGTGGTGGGCAGGAGAGGGGGTTGAGGAGCGGGACTTTGCCGGCGCCGTTGGTTATTGGGCTCGGTGAGGCTTGTAGGGTTGCGAAGGAAGAGCTGCAGGTGAGGTTCCCTTTCTCCCCTTTTCTTTTATTCCGCTGTGGGTATTGCATTTTGGGATCAAGTGATGAGATGCGACCATATTACAAAAAAGTTTCAAATTGAACTGAGCTTTTCTCAATGGAGTGCGCTTGACCACGTATCTTCGAGAGGGGCGATGAAATTATCGCAGGGGTACTGAGGATCTGTTGCGAGCCTATCGACTTGTCTTTGCAGAAGTTTACAATACAGGAGTGGAGCTAACCCGGTACAATCAATCCAGTACGACCACGAGCACGTCAGCCGACTGTCCAACAAGCTCAAGGACGGTCTTCTGAGCTTGGAACACACCCAGCTAAACGGTGACCCGAGCAGGCGATACCCCGGCTGCGTGAACGTCTCGTTCGCGTACGTTGAGGGTGAGTCGCTGCTTATGGCTCTGAAAGATATCGCGTTAAGTTCTGGGTCCGCGTGCACGTCGGCTAGTTTGGAGCCTAGTTACGTTTTGAGGGCGCTTGGGAGCAGCGATGGTGAGTTTTTTTTATTATATATACAAACCATCTATGAATGGTGGGTGCTAATGGATGAATGGGTAGACTCCGCGCACTCCAGTATTCGATTTGGGATTGGACGGTTCACGACGGAGAAGGAGATTGATTACGTCCTGAAGGCGGTGAAGGATCGGGTTGGGTTTTTGAGGGAGTTGAGTCCGCTGTGGGAGTTGGTTCAGGAGGGGGTGGATTTGAATACTATTGAGTGGACGCAGCATTAGGATGGCCATGGGATGCCTTTTACGTTCCTTTCTTTCTATTCAGTTGTATAAATTGATCAATGAGCTGGGCGTGTCCCTGTTGAGAGAGACTGGGGTGGCTTTTGTTTCTTGTCACATTCATTTTTTCGGCGTTTGATTCTTATACACTCGCTTTTTTGCATATGGGTTTGGGAAGGTGATTGTAGGGTATACATTATGTGGTGAGATTGGTGTCATTGTGAATGACTATCACGGATGTCTCTTCTCTGGTTGATTCTTCAACGTGGGTTCGTAGAATGTACAATTTATACGTGTCCGTATATTAAGTACTTGATAGAAGTCCTTTGGTCCTCTTATCAACCTACTTCTTGCTTCCCCCTTGGGATGCTTTCAATTACACCGGCATATATGAGAGAAATAACCCGGGTAAATTAGATAGGTGGTAGATATAATATACAGAGGGTGGCGTGGTATAAAAGTCTTGGCCGGAGGGAAGAGGGTGTCGTGTGTCGTGTGTCATAGTCGTCTGGTCGTGGATGGAATGGCAGCCGTAGAATTCTATCTCGAGCCGCCTAGAGAGCCTCCGCCTTGCATCATGGCCGCACTGTATTCCCGTCAGTTACCGCCGTATATCATATAATAATACCGATAGTATGGAGTAAGATGCATACTTCTGCTCCGCAAACCTCTGTCCCATCCTCTCGCTACCCTTCAGCCATTTCTCAACGCACTTGGAAATACACCCTTCCTCCTTTGCGTTCATGGTCTTCGAGGTGAAGTCGTTGACGCAGTCGTCGAAGCAGCGTTGGACGAGGTTGGAGTACATTGTCATGAACTCACGCATCTGGCGCTTTTCGACGACGGATTGGAATTCGCGTTGTTCGGAGGGGGTTAGGCTGTGGTTATTTTTAGATATTAGTATGTCGTTTTGGGGCTTGGAGGGGGATAGGGATGAGGGGGGTGTTACCCTTCCATTGTTGGTGATGTGGTGATGGGGCGGCGTTTTGAAAGGATATTTGGGCGGGTTTGAAGATGTTTTGTGCTGGTGATGGTGGATTTTTTTGGGTTGGAGGTTTTATCGATAACGCGCAACGCAGACGCTATTTTAGTGCATTGGGCTGCTGAGCCTCACAGCTACCCTGCTTATGCCATGGTCGAGCTGGGTTCACATTTGAGATTATTCATCCTCAGGCCGGTTCAGGCACGGTTCATTCACTTCTACTGAATACGACCAAGATGATGGGAATCTTGAGATAATTGGGTTCGGCGGGTGCAGCAGCCGGAAATACCGATACCAAGCGGGCAATGACGGATTCCATGTCATGTCGGACAGACTCTGCAGCTGCATTATGTCATCGACCGAATTCTGTGCGCTGAAACTCCGCCTTCCAAAGTGGCGTTTTTTTTGATGAGGCACCATTCACCGCCGCCACCGCCCGCCGCTTCACGTCCCTGTTTCCTGTCATGATTTTCAATGTCGCGCTTTGAGGAGCGGGAGAAGTGGGTTTTGCGGAGGAGGAAAATGAGCACGGGGTCTGCCTCTGAGGGTGCCGTGATACTTGGGTGTACATGACGGGCACGGTGCGTATGATACTTACATACGCACGTACGTACCGTACATGCTCACGGACTGGCAGATGCGGAGATACATGCTTCACGATCTGTATTTTCTTGTCAGTTGCTCACCGTGAGAAGGGCCCTGGCTTGCTTTTTGTCCACAAGACACTACTTTTTTTCTTTTTCAACTTCTCTTTCCCCAGGAAAAAAATCTTGGAAATAAGGGGACCCTTTTTCGACCCCTTCTTGCAGACTCTGAAGGTGTGTCATTTTTATTTCCTTGGTTGGTTTGCAGCTTGTGCTTTTTTTTTTTTCTATGTCCGCGTTCTTGCTTTCGGTTTTCCATGGTTGAGTGATAGTGATGTTTGTTGGTTCTTTTGTATCCAAGAATAGAACCATGAAGGTACGTATGTACTCCAGATGCACCTGCCCTGCTGAAGTCTGCTGGATTATAACTCACGATACCTACTTTTATGATTCGCAGTATAACGGGGAGTATATGATAGTAGACTTACTCTAAGATACGATAACGCCGGGCGCGCAACAAGGCGGCTTTTTTTTTTAGCGTTTTATGATCGAGAAGCGGAAGGGGAAGATCGAGGAGTTCTAGTCTAGTTTTTTTTCCTTCGAGTAGCCCAAAAAAAGGGCAGAAGGGGCCCTTGTTTGGTTAGTTTGGTTTTTTTTTCTCTGGTTGGTGTTAGCGTAGTGGTGGTATGTATAAAGAAGGGTCAGGTATCTGATATCGATAGCTGCTGGCCTGGTTTCTGATTCAGGCGCGGTACTCGAAGGTACTTGACTTAACTTGCTCCTGTTTCGACACATATATCTCTGGCCACCCCGGATTTCGGTGTTCTTGTGCTGTGCTGTGCTGTCCCGTCATTTCTCTCCGTCTCCTCCATCTCCATCTCCATCGTCATCTGCGTCCTCATCTGCGTCTCCGAGTCCACCTCAATCCTCCCGTCAACGTACATTACATCCATCCGCAGTCGGTTACCCGGTCAGTTTTGTTCGACCCGGGGTTTCTCTGTTGACAGAGTACCTCTCTTCGTCCTCCTCTTTCCATCCTCCTCGTCTTCCGGCCCTGACTGTACAGCCCGGTAACTCGACTACCCTGCTGCCACGGGTTCCCAAGATAGAACCAGCGGCGACCAGCACCCGGCAACCAGAGCAAAGCAACGCAACAGCTCCTCCTCCTCCCCATCAACATCAACCTCACCAGCAGCCGCCACACTCCACGCTGCCACTCCGCTCCACTCCACCTCTCCACCTCTCCACACACATCACCACTTCTCCATCGCGCAAGCCACTGTATGCTCACCCCTCACCCTTCCCGTCCTTCCCCGTCGTCTTCGACTTCATCTTCATACCCGTCTTCATCCCCCTTTACTCCTGCTCCTGTTCATCTTTCTGTCTGAAGAATCACGCATAGCACTTCTTCAAATCAACCCCCCTGTCCCATCGCCCGTTTCCGTTCATCTTATTTTCTCGTTTCTCCCGATTACCTGGAGCTGACATGTCAACAAAGACCACAAGCCCCACCACAACCATCAGCATCCCCGAATTCGGGCACAAGACACCGTAACGCCTAGCCCTTCCAGCTCCAACGAACCGTAAAGAGAACGTACAAAAGGAAGAACGACAGCCGCTTCCGTCCTTTTTTTCCTCGCATTAATTTTTTGGGAATATTTTAACACCCGCACCTCTTCAGTCGCAACTTTCTTTCCATTCCTCTCTCTCACTCTCGGTCACCGTCGCCTTTTTCTCTTCAAGCGACCATTCGCAAGTAGCATTCTCACAGAGGTTTCGGAAATTCTAAAGAAAGAAGAGTTTAACGACCCGAACGAACGAACGGAACGAGTGAAGGATACACAGAGAGAAAGGAGTGACGTCGGTAAACGAATCCAAAGGACCACCAACCTATTCAATTCCAATAACTCCGCCAGAGATTGTATCGTGCGCCTTTTGACGTTTCCCAACCATGTCCTCGGCGGCAGGCGGACAACCGTTTACGAGTCCGGCTTCCCCGCCGACAAAGGCGTCGCTGGCGTCGTGGTGGGATAAATTTAAGAAGGGCAATCCTAAAAAGGAGGAGCCTAAAGAAGGTAAGGTCTTTTTCTTCTTGTTTCTTTGTTTCTTTGGTTTCTTGTATTCGCATGCGAGAGGGTTGCGATTTCGATGGATGGATGGATGGATGTCGCAGAGCTGGAAGAGTCCTGTCTTCTTTGGTCGATGATTTTCTTATTAAATCAGCTGCGGTTTTGGTCGGTTTGTTCAAGAGCTAATAGCTGTCGATGATGGTTTAGGGCCACCTGGAATCTTCGGCGTACCTCTCCAGGAGAGTATCAAATATGCAAGGGTCGCGATCAGTATGAACGATCAGAATGGCAACTCCTTCATCTACGGCTACATACCGATTGTTATTGCCAAGTGCGGTGTGTTTCTGAAGGATAAGGGTATGAATAGAGGATTTGGTTGAGATTGTTTTCGAGAACAGGTTTGAAGCTGACATCTATTGTCCTTTTTTCTAGCAACCGATGTGGAGGGTATATTCCGCCTCAGCGGCTCAGCCAAGAGAATAAAGGATCTCCAGGTCGTGTTCAATTCTCCTGATAAGTACGGGAAGGGTCTGGATTGGGCCGGTTACACAGTCCACGATGCTGCGAATATTTTAAGGCGATATTTGAATCAGCTGCCGGAACCGATAATTCCATTGGATTACTACGACAAGTTCAGACAACCTCTATCGGGCGGTGGGACAATCGACGACGCCGATGCGATCAAGACATATCAGCGCCTCATCAGCGAACTGCCTCCTCTGAATCGGCAACTACTCCTCTACATTCTAGATTTGCTCGCGGTTTTCTCGTCTAAGGCCGATGTTAATCTGATGCCAGCAGCAAATTTGGCAGCCATCTTTCAGCCTGGGATAATTTCCCACCCTGATCATGAAATGTCTCCCGCCGACTACAGATTATCGCAGGACGTATTGATATTCCTGATCCTAAACCAAGATAATTTCTTGTTAGGGATGAGGGGTTCAGATGATAACGAGCAGAATCATCATCACGACGACGGCAAGGTACCTCCTGAAGGATACCAACCAAACTCACCGCGCACCCAGTCTAAGAATGGGCTTGATAGACATCCATCGAACGCTAGCGCAGGAGCCGAATCGGTGAAGAAGTTCGGGCTCCAACGACATAATTCGACAAGTTCGAGAAAGTCGATATCGAGCCCGGTCGTTGGCCCCATGAACGGCCTTAGTCGCAGTAATACTGTTCCGTCTAAGAATCGCTCGCCTTCCGTAACGACGCCGACCTTCCCTAGGACGCCGCAGTCTCCCCGTATGCCTGTATCTCCTCGATTTCCACAGAAGGGGCAGATGACCGAAGGAATCAGCCCGGATCACGAGGTACCCGATAACCTTCCGGAGAAAGTTGCGAACCCGCCGACAGGAGCCGCGACTAAGCTAACAACGGAGAAATCTGACGCACCGAGACAACCAAGTAGTCATGGTGAGAGGATGACCTCTGAGTTTTCGGAAATGGTTTCACCCGTTGAGCCTCCAGCCAACAATGACGTGCAAATTGCACAGACACCCACTGAACCGCCCACCACGCCTCATCCTCTGCGGACGCCTACAAAGGACAAGGGGTTTTCGTCCTATTTCGCACGATCACCTGTTAGTGAAAATGAGAGAAAGGCCTCGAACAAGTTGCGGAAAAAAAGGATCCCTGGTAGCCAAAATCCGTCAGCTGAGTCTTCGACGGCGTCATTGAACGGGGCCACACCACTTCCTCCCACAGCGGCAGCTCAGTCGGTACCCCCTCCCGCCAACCCAACTTCTCAGCAACCTCCTTTGCTCCCGATCTCTGCCTCACCACCAGGTCCAAGGGACCCACTCTCGTTGGATACGAAAACTCCATCTTTCCAGGCCCATATCCAAGCATCAACACCGACAGATGCGCATCCAAAGCAGGTAGATCCTCTAGTTCCCTGTGCCCCTCACGGGCGGGGTGCGCAATCCGCTTCAACATCATCGTTAGTCCAGCAAGTTTCGCAGACCCCGTCGCAAGCTTCGTCTTTATCGTCGCAATCCGAAGACGGGAAGCTGGAGAAGCCCAAGCACAAATCAATCTGGCGAAAGTCCGCCCAGAAGTTGAACCTTGGGTCCGCCCAGGCTACTGCTCAATCCACAGCTGAGAAGCTTTCGGGTCTCATCTCCCCTCCTTTCATCAAACCCCTCAATAACAACGGTTCCACGAATTCCTTGAACTCTAAGGGTCAGGGTCGACGACGAAGTCATTCCGTGGGCGAGAAGGCCGGCGAGGCACCGAAGGAAGTATCGACGTTGCCGCAGCGAGGTGCGAGTGCCAGCGGACAGCACAACCAGAGTACCGAAAATCTAGGTGCGATCGGTTGGCTGCAGAGGAAGATAAATGAGAGGAAAGAGAAAGTTGAACAGAAGGAGAGGGATCCATCAGCTGGCCCACCGCAGTTTCCAATGTTGCCTGGTTCCCCACCGCCGATAGCTGAAGCTGAGGGACCGCCCTCGCCGAGGAGGTGATTAGCTTCGATATAACCGGCCGGTACCTATACTTGGGTATCTTACTACCTCTCGGAATCTCCTGAAGACACCGTTCCATCCTCTTCATCTAATGTTACGAATCGACAGTTAGCAGGGTAGGCGTTTCGGTGACCCCCCCCCCCATCGGTATAATATCTTTTCTTCTTCTTCTGTTTATGGTTCCACGCCCACCCTCCTTTTTACGACTGTTGACGTTTCTATTTTTTTTTCCCGCCGTTAATACTTGCTCCCTTGTTTCCTGTCCTTTCATATTGTTCCTCGTATCGACATATGTTTTTTTTTGTTGTTTTCCTTTCAAAAAAAAAGAGACCTTCCTGTTATTGGTGACGACGAGGATCTACATCTGTTTTCCCTGTTCTTGATGACTTGTGGGAGTTCTTTTTTCTCTAATCCCCTATGGCCTGATCGGATTTTTTTGTTTTGTTGAAAGAGCCTTGTCCACAGAGATATATTCCTTGGTCGAGTCTTACTCTATTGTTACATCTGATATTCCTGGCGTTCCTAATGCGGATCGGGCTGCCCTCATGATTTTTCTGAAACGAAAGAACCATTTCCATTACTATTATCATTTACTATCATTGGGTTTCTACGGCTGTACAGATTTCCGATGTGTACATGTACTTAAGTACCTTCATCATGTATTTTTCTGAAAGAAAGGACGGGCTATATTGCTCTTTCGCTCCCACCCCTTGCTGACGGGCGGATTCCGGGGGGCGAGGCCAAAGAAAACGTAAATCTTTTTTTAGGAATTCCCTTCGAACCTGACTTTTTAACGCAGGCAAGACAAGACAAGACGTCAACGTCAACCCGTTAGCCCGTGCTCAGAGCAGATAAGTTTTAACCAACGACGGGAAGGGCAGAATACCACCTATATCACCCTACCTTTCGGACGGTTAGTTTAGTTTAGCGTAGTGGGACTACGATATTTTTTTTTTTTCTTTCTTGTAAGTTTAAAAAAGGGCTTTTAAAAGAAGTGTGGGTGAAGAGTCTAATTCTCATTGGTGATGATGATGAGCCTGCTAGGCCGTGTTTCGTACTTCTTTTTGAGGGATACGCTGCAGGCTTGACGAGAAGGATATGCAGTATTACCTCCGGTCGAATTGGAGAGTGTTACATGGCCTCTGTAGCTAAGTAGAAGAGGTCTTTTTCTTCTGTGATTGAAGGGAATGGGGAAGAAACTAAGCTGGATTGAAGTGAGGTTGCCACGCAACTGCAACTGAGGGAGGCGGGAGCAGCAGAAGAGCAGCAGCAGAGCTCGAGAGCATTGACGATGTAGTCAGTTACAGCGGAGAGGGCACAGACGAGGCTAGCCTTATGCGGGAATCGGGAGAGCCTTTCCCTCTGCCCTCTGCTGATTCTCCTCCAGCCTCTTGCATTGCATCTGATTGTCGTTAACTGTCGTCAGGTAGCGGTGACAAGAAACATTGTTTAGGTATCCGCAGGGCTAAGTTAATGTGGTACTTAGTTCCGTAGTAGCGGCCCTTAATGTGCCGTACTAATGGTATAAGCTAGCTTAGTCTGAATTGAAACCCGCACTGCTGGAAAGAATAGCAAGGAGAATGAGTGAATCCCACTTTATTTTTGGGCGGGTGTTACAGCGTGAGGTCGAGGTTGGAGGTTGGGCGTGGGCGGGCCAAGGTCCTTTCGGATGCGGTACAAATGGACCAGGACCGGGGGGCCATGAGATATGTATTGAAAGGTCCGGCCATATCTGCAGCAGCCGGGCTGAAAGCGTAGTTGCAGATGCTTTCGAGGTGAGCATTTCGTTCCGATCGAGGACGCCATCGTCCGGTTCCTTTAATTTATTTACTTGGGGGGTTTAGGTACCTGGTATTTGCATTGGGAGTTGGAGATGTTATATATACGATATAAGATCCTCGATCTGAGCTTCTAGCTTTCTGTTCCTTTGACGACCGAACTCTCCGTCTTCTCCTCGCTCTGCCCTGCTTTGGACTGCCCACTCGGCCCACGTAGCAACCTGACTCTTTTGTATTCCATGCTGTTTCCAGAAGATCCTGCGATGATAACTATGATTTGAACGCTTCCTGTTTCTATTCCTATTCCTCTCTTCCTCTTCTTCCTTCTTCCTCTCGCATCCTGCATTTCACCACCCTCCCTTCTCATCCTTCTTGTTCTTCCAATCGTCCTGATTACACTTCCTCTGTTCCTCTTGCATCCTTCCTCTTCCCCTGTGCTTTCACTGTTCCTATTCGTTTTTGCATCTTTTCCTTATCTTGTCACATCAGCCGTAGCAAGCCACCACAAAGATGCGTTCGTCTCGGTCGATTCTCAATGCCCTCTTCGTGTTGGCCGTCGCCCTGGCCCTGGTTCCCGTAGCACAGGCAAGCATCTACGCCATGGCCGATGGCGTCAACTTCAATGCTCTGGCACGGCAGAGGGCTCAGAAAAGAGCACAACAACATAATCGTTACAGAGATCGTAAGTTCCCCTTTCCTGCTCATTTTCAAGATCTCGGTAAACCGGCAAGCTTCTTTTTTTCTAACAACTTTTTTTCTCGGTCGAAAAATAAAGTGGTGCGGAATCCATTCCGGATCTTCAAACGCCAGGAAAACCAAGATCCGGGCACACCGATTCCACTGCCCACGGACCTTGGATCGATAACCAATACGTCAACAACCGTGGAAACTACTACCACCGATTTTGAAACTACGACCACTAGTCTGGAGCCAACCTCCACCGATGGTACTACTACTTCTCCTCCACCAACTAGCACTTCTTCGTTGGAGACTACCACTAGTGCTCCTTTCACTTCTACTTCTTTCTCTACTGAAGATGGAGTGACTTCTGATCCTAGCACAGAAGTCGAGTCATCTACAGATTCAAGTACGGATTTCATCTTGCCTTATTGCATGTGAAGCCGTTTTTGTCCATTTCTACCTTTTTTTCATTCACTCTCTAATTAGTTGGTGCAAACACTTGAATGCATTTGACAACTAACATTCCTTCTACAATTCTAGATTTCAGCTCGACGACCTCTACCAGCGATGCTGAAACCACGGGGACATCGACAGATGGTATAACTACTACTCCTAGCAGCAGCACGGACCTCCCTTCCTCTACTGACGTAACCACCACTTCTGAAGCTACTTCCACACAGACCGAGGATATAACCTCCACCACAGATGGACCTAGTGAATCCACTACGTCATCAGACGATCCCGCGTCCGAAACCTCGACCGAGGACATCGCGTCTTCCACCGACGTAGTAGAAACTACAACGGAGACAACCACAACGATAAGAACGACGCTAGACACGACCGTGAAATCTGCCTACACAACGGCTTGGTCAACGAGCACGTACACGCTCCCGAACGGTGCAGTCGGCACGGTGACCGAGTATCTCGTTGTCGTCCCGACGATAGAACCGACTATGACGCGGGATCCGCAAGAGACGGAAACGGAAACTGGTACTGCTTCGCTTCATACGAACGCTGGTAGTTTACCTACCCCTGGACCGGTGCCCATGGTTGCATTGGTGGCCGTTCTAGGATACGTTGGCGGTGCTGCTTTCTAAACTTGGATACCCATCCGGCGATTTAAAATACGATGAAAGAGCATGGGGTTGTTTTTCTTCCTTATATAATTATAAACCCGGCAAGATCGAAAAAAAGGGGAAATCACGGGTATTTTTAGGACGTTGATGATGATGGGTTTGGGTAGGGCGATGACACCTGCCATCTTTGCATTCTCTGGCATCTTTGAGTTTTTTGCGTTTTAGCGATTCCCCCCAGCATACCAAAAAAGCACACGCACGCACACGGAACATAACGGAACAGAGCACACACACACATAGACACGGTAATAGCGGGTTTTAATTATTATTGTTTTTGCTGTTCGAAGAGAGAAAAGAAAGGCATTCATTGGTACAGCATCGGTCGCATAAGGTGGTTGACTCAACCATCCCTCGCTTCTTTTTTAATTAATCGAAAAGGACTTTGCATCAGTGGGCATGAGTTAGTATGCCGCTGCTTTTTTTTTTCATTCCGTCTTTATTTCTTCACCCTCACTCTTTATAATTGTTGATAAGCTGAGAAAAATGTACGATAAATCCTGGAATAAGGTTAATGATAGGAAATAATGGCACGGCTCTCGTTGTGATGTGGATGAATGTATATACTCCGTAGGTTCTATAGCTTCTGTGAGGTATGTATGTAGGTCTAGATGTTATATATGTTCAAGTACACTATTTATGCAGCGGACTCTAGATCCTTCTTCCAAGTAATCCTGTACCCGAACACCTTGAGCAGTAAACTCTGATCACCCCTAGGTTCCTCAAGCATGACCTTGTCAAGGTTCTCCTCGAGCATCAGCTCAACATCCAACTCACCGGTCTCCCTGGCCAGATTAAAGAAGTTGAGGTCGGCTTGGTATAGCCACGGTCTGTGCGGGGTGAAAAATACCAAAGCCACGCCGTCTGGTTTCGAGAGTGTGTACTGTAGACTTTTAATGAGGGCTGAATGTTGGGAGTGGTTGAAGAGGAGGTCGGAGAGGATGCAGAGGTCGTAGGCTTTTGGGGAGAGGGAGAGGAGTGGGTCTGGAGGTTGGCCCCAGATGTAGCCTTCGCTGTGTACTGTGGTTGATTTTGGGAAGGGGGAGGGGAGGGAGTGGGATATGTTATATTCGATGTTCTGTATTAGATCATTGTCTGGGTAGTCTGTGATTACTACCGTTTTTGCACCTAACGCTGCACAAACGAGGGATGGCAGTCCCGCTCCGGCGCCGAATTCAATGACGTTCTTGCCTTTTACTAGTTTTTCGGCGTGGTGTTCGATGTATGTTGTCGTTATTCGAGCCGCGTTCCAGAGGAGGTGGCCCCAGAGCGGGGATTGGCCGACCAGACGGACGGTTAGGGAGGTGGAGGGGGTTAGGGTCAGAGTGTGGGTTGCGAAGGTCGGGGGTGGGGTTGGGGGGTTCCAGTCTGGCGGGGTGTTAGTTTGTATGCATATTTTGGGGGGGTCTGAGGACGGACCTTCGGGTTCTTGGAAAAGGGTGCTGCTGAGGTCCTCGGTGTCGCTGGAGGAGTCTTGGGGGGGTTCTCCGGGCATTTTTTGGGATGTATTGGTCTTGTACGGTACGGCTTTGGTTCTTATCACCCCCGGGCTTAACTATAGCTCGGGATCTTAAATCTATAGATCTAAAGAAGCTAAGTGGTCCGTCTACGAAGGTTTTGGAAATTTTTTGTGGACACAACGCGGTTTTTGGGTTAAAATGCAACATCTTTTTCCTTCATTTTTTTGGGATGTGTCGAGGGTTCGGATAAATATAGTGGTAAGGCTGGTGGGTAGAGACATTGATTCAAAATCGTGGCTCGTGAGAGGCTGAGTAACAGAATGGTTGAGAAGTGAAGAGTACTTCTTCGGGAAGTACTTTGGATTAGAGAAATATTAAAGGGTATCATGACTAAGTAAACTACAGATATCAATAAAGTTGAGGCTAACAGCAAAAACCATAATAAGAGAATGACGAACTCCGGGTAAAGAAATGTTGACAAGATATAAATCGAAAAATCCGGGATACCCTGCCCGTATGTCACACAAAGATCCAAAACTTGCATTAACCACCCCTCCGGCCTTTCCACACCGTCCAATCAACGTCTATGCCGGTGTCGACGGTGAATCGCGTGCCGTCTGCGCAAGGCTCTGCTTTTCCTCATAGATAACGAAGTACCTTGACCTTTGACTTTGTATACGTACCCCCCCGCTTCAGCTGCAGTATTTTTTTCAGCCTCAGCCTTTATCTTTGTCCCCCTCTCAGCTGATGGAGCCGCCTCTACTTGTTGTCTTTTGAAAAATTGGGTTCGGGATTTGACATGTTCCCAGCTACTCGTTAGACCCATTTTTGTGGCGGCCGTGTACTCCGGTGACGTCCACGAGGCGTCCCAAAAGGCGATGCCGCCGAAGGGGTTGTATGGTGATAAAGCTCCTGATGATGAGTTTGTGGGTCTGGGGGTGGATACTTCACCCGTCCAGAATACGCGGGCGTCTTCACAGTCTTCCATTGATTCTGAGGCTACTTGGATTAGGGATTCTAGGGGGATGAAGCCGCCTGATGGAGCGGCAGAGGAGCTGGCGGGTGCACCGAGGAAGAGTTTTACGTTTGGGTTTAGAGAGGAGGAGCGTGCCCATTCTGCCCATTGGTTGAAGTTGTAGGAGGAAGGGTTTGTGGGGGCGCAGATGTTATCTACGTCTCCTATTAGTATTTTGTTATATTAAGATTTTTGGGGGGGTGGGATGGCATACTGTAGAATTGGATGAAGAGGATGTCGAACCAGGATCTTTTGTCTTTTAGGGCTGGGGAGAGGATGATATCTGGGTAGACGCATTGGGGGGATGCGGTGATTAAGTAGTCTGTTTTTCCGTTTCGTCCTGGGGTGGATTGGTAGAGGGTTTTGAGGGTGTCGATGAATATGGGCCAGTAGATCCCCTCTTGACCTGGCGGGGATTCGAGGTCTGTATTAAGAATACCGGGTTTGTATCAGAATTTACTACTCGATATTATAAGAATGAGGGTATGTCACTACGAACCTAAATCAACCCCATCCAACTCCACCTCCCCAAACGGCCTAACAGCCCCTCCACCCCCCAAATAACTATTCCAAATCTGCCCAGCAGCAGCCACCGCCTCCGCAGGACTTTGGATCTCATACCCCCCCGTCGCACCACCGAGCGATACCAAAACCTTCTTCCCCTGAGACCGACAGAACTCTATCTCCTGTGCCAACTCAGGACAAACCACCTGTCCCGCCGGTGATTCGGAGGAAATAAAGCACTGTGGCGTCGCGTGGTTTAGGATTGGAACCTTTTCGTTGCCGAGGAGGAGGGAGATGAAGGAGAGGATTATTATGTCGATTTCGGGGCGGAGGCAGTAGGATTTTAGGGGGGGTTGGGGGGATAGTTCTTGAATAATGTTACTTGTGAGTTTTATTGGTTTTGGGGGTGGTAGTATATATGTATAACTCGGGACAACTTACGAGCAGAGTTTTGGCCCCAGTAGAGAGCGACGTTGTTGGTGCCCTGGATGTCGAATCCGAGGACGGAGTGGGGGGTGATGAGGGTGAGTAGTGGTAAGCTTCTCAGAAGCTGGTTGGTCAGAATCGATCTGAGTCTCATTTTTTAATTCGTAAATTATGTTTAGATGTATATAGATAGGAAGGGCCGCAGGCCTCGACAGTGAAATGAAAAGATGGAAATACAAAAGTAAGTAGAAGAGGAATACTTTAAAACAAATTTCTATCGTATCTCTTGTCGGAAGAGAAGGTTTATATACAGACCAAGCTCCACAAAAAGATACGTGAATAAACCTATCACAAAGAATGGAATGCCAAAATCTTCCCTTGACAGCGGAGCACATGTCGTAAGCTATCGATCCTTGGATGTGTGTCAACATTCCTCGCAAAGAAAAAGGCGAGTTCTGAATACTTTCCATGATGTTTATTTTTTTATCGGGCTGGGCTTTCGAAGAGCTTATTGATGACTCGTAATCGATACTGCTTTTGAATAAGCTCGGTGCTAGGTGGACCATATCGATGATCTGCTGGAAGGGAACTTATGGTGGTGAAACTGTTGGTTCCTGGTGTGGAATGTTGGGTACCTTGCAGCCTGACTACGCCCCAGCCATTGGAGATTTATATCGACTTGTTCTAGACGACGCCGCCGCACTTTGGAGATATGCGGCAGTGGCAGGTGGACAACTTTGGCGCATTTTTACAAGATGTGAAATGTGGTCTATCTTGAAGTTATGTTGCTCGTGATATGTGATTGCCTTCACATTGGGCTATGATGTGGGTTTGTGTTGTTTTTGTTGGAGTTTTGTGCTCTGGCACGAAGCTACTGCGACCGAGACCGTATTGTGAGATCTGTTTGGTTATTTTGATTGAAGGGTACAGGGTAATTTGTGAATTACGTAGGTACTTCATAGTTCAATGTACTATTTTATTTCATTTCATCGGTGGAGGTTTCTTTGTACTTTGGTACAGTATCTCGTGGTCAAAGCTGTGAAGATTCGTGTAGGCTGGAGCTAGCTCACGCAATGCAAAGCTCACAAGCGATAAACTCTGAGTCTCGAAGTTTTGCGCCTTCAACCCATCCTCATTCAACCCCCACTATAACCCCACCATCACCAGGTGCTCAATCACACTACCGTCGCCATGCCCGTAAGTTCGCATTCTAAAGACACTGGCATAACGGACCACGATTCACGTACCGTCCTGCCAGCTCTACTTCCCTCTACATGTGCTGTCAACCAAAAGAAAACTAACATGTGAGCTGTGCGGCATGCACTCTATAGCTCATAACAATATCCGGCTTCCCAGCCTCCGGCAAAACCACACGCGCAAATCAAATCCGCGATTACTTTAATTCCAAAATCGCCGAATTAGCACCTGCGGATCCTCGGATTGCTCGGCTCAAGGTACACGTAGTCAGCGACGAGAGCTTGGGAGTATCGAAGGAGGTCTACAGAGGTACCACCCTCTCCTCCCTTCTCTATGCTATATACGAAAAGAAGAAGAAGAAGAAAATGGAAAAAGTCACTTACTCACTTCACAGTGTGAGCCGCAGAAGCAAGACCGGAAAAAGATGCACGGGCAACCTTCTACGGCGCCGTAAAACGGCTACTCTCCGCCGACGACATCGTAATCGCCGATGGTATGAATTACATCAAGGGCTACAGATACCAACTCCACTGCGAAGCCAAGGCTCTCCTAACCCCTTCCTGCGTGGTGTACGTCGGCACCCCGGCGGAAAAATGTAAGGAGTGGAACGTAGCGAGTAATTCCGAGAAAAAGGAAGAGGAGGGAGGAGAAGGGAAGGAGGATGTATCTCGGGAGGCTTATGCGCCTGATGTTCTGGAAAATCTGATATTCCGATACGAAGAACCGAATGGGATGACGAGATGGGACAGCCCCTTGTTTATTGTGCCGTGGATGGATGAAGGTGTACCTGGCGAGGAGATATGGAATGCTATGGTGAACAATGAGGCGGTCAAGCCGCACCTGGCGACGGTGTTGGTATGTTATCGCCTCTTGCTTTTCGATCACTTTATTTAGAGAATTCTTGACAAATGGCTGACTCGGTCATATTAGAAACCTGCGGCGGAAGCAAATTATTTGCAGATTCTGGATCGGACGACGCAGGATGTTGTGTCGGCCGTGTTGGAGTATCAGAAGACCAATGGTGCGGGAGGATCTGTTAAATTACCGGAGGCAGAGACTGTATGTTTCCCTTTTTTTGATAGCCAAATATTTACGGTGAGCAGAAGCTAATCCATCATCAAGACCGTCGAGTTACCTGCCAACCACGTCGGGCTCGCGCAGCTACAGCGAATACGAAGGCAGTTTATATCATTCAACCGACAACACACTGCGGAGAGAACGAGGCTGAAAAGCATGTTTATTGAGTATCTGAATAAGGAGTTGGAATAAATCTCCCACCGTCGGTTTGGTAGAAAGCGATATGGCCATACATGTGCATATTCCTCGGAGTTCATCGGCGGAGTTCATTTGGAGTTCTGCATTTGGTATCAATCGAAAAGTCAAAAACCTACCTCCCGTGCATCTTGCCCAACCCCGGTTCCAGAAATCGAATCTCAAGATCTGGGCTTCTCAATTTCCTTGGCGCGGATTTAACCTAAGAAAAAAAAAGGATGGCGGATGGCTGCCAGGGCCCTACAGGGCAGTGAACGTAATGACTGGCGGAACAGGCGCCTGTTGTCGGAGGCTTCGTAGAAAATAAGTCGACAGCGCCGGAGTTTTCTCTTTTCTCCCCCTTCATTCACTTTTACTCCTTCGTACTGTCACTCTTTTCCCCCTCCCGTTTCTCTCGTGGAAAGCTAGACCGAAAACATTCACTACTTGAAATACCTCCAAGATGTCGTATCAAATGAGAACGCTGAGCGCTAATCGTAAGCATAAGAAATCCACGACCCAAGCTATCGTAAACAAATACCTAACAAACCCTCGCGTCTTCCAGCCCTCGCCCGAGAACGCAGGGGCGGCCAGCACGCCGCCGACGAAGCGGAATACGATCGCTTGCGCGGCCTAGCCCGTAGCGAACAAAACCGACGACACGAGTTAATCGGACAATCCCGCGAGGCCTATCAATCCGGCGACGGGGCGCGGGCGAAGCAATTGTCGAACGAGGCGAAGAAACATGAAGCCAATGCGGATAATTATAATAAACAGGCTGCTGAGTACATTTTTCGGGTGAATAACGCGAATCAGGAGGAGGATACTATTGATCTTCACGGGTTGTTTGTTGAGGAAGCTGAGTATGTTTTTTCTTGATCCTTATTGGACTCTTAACCACGGTCAATCAAAAGGGCAAAAGGAAAGAGGAGATAGATGCTAATTGATCGGAACAGAGAGATTCTAGCGACGAGAATAGAAGCCGCGAGACGGCAGCACGCCAGAGGACTTCATGTCATCGTAGGAAAGGGCATCCACTCGGAAAACCACGTCCAGAAGATCAAACCCGCCGTCGAGAAGTTTTGCCGGGATAATAACCTGGTATACAGCATCGGACAGAATGCGGGGAGGATTTATATCGACCTTCAGGCCGAAGGTGTGGGCGAGGTCGACCCGAGTCAGCACGGCTGGGCCTATAACGGACAGCAGCATCCCGGCGGGTACCAGCACCATGGACAGCCGAATTATCAACAGCAGCACCCTCAACAGCAGCATCACCAAGGTGGTGGTGGAGGGCAGCAGGAAGATTCGGGTGCTGGGTTGCTTCAGCTTCTATTTGGGGTTATTAAGAAGATCTTTTGCAAATAAATATACCTTCCAATGGAGTATTCGTCTGAGTAGAGTTATTAGCGGGGCGGAGGGGTACGTCGGTACATACTAAGTACTCAGGTCATGATTTACGGGAAACGCTGGCGTTCAAACGGGATGGCGGTATACAACTAAGTAACTATACATGTAAAGTAATGGCTATGATGATACAATTATAATTACGCCCAGTCTGAATGCTCTACGCCGTTGAAATCTTCAAGGAAGGATAGAACGCCAAATACCCAAGTTCAAAGGAAACGCTACCTCTACCCCGAGGTCACGGGAGATGCTCCTCGAATCACAATCTCTAGTCAACGGTAGGACGACCAATCACTTACTCTAACTCTTCACGACCGAAGGGTTAACGGCGAGAATGATCGATAACGAGCATACGATCAACTAATGGTCCGTCTATTAGCATATGGCACCACGGCTGTTTCATCAAATGCAAGTCCTTACAGCAGCAGCGATAACGGTCAAGAATACAATCGACCCTCTGCTGGCGGGGAACTTTCCCTTGAGCAACCAATTCTGACTTTCGTAATACCGATTGATGCCGATAAGTAGCACGAGGATAGCGATCCCGAGAAACGTTGCTCCGAGGGGCTTGCCCATACGTCTCAAAGTCATCGCGCCTGGTTTTGGAGTTTTGCCATGTGGGCATCTCGGTGTAAGCTCTCACAGAAAATAAATAATTCCCTCTCTACGTATTATCTTCTTCTTCGGTTGATTTCGAAAACCGATCGTGCTGTTCCGATCGCATGCCGTGCACCGGTCGTACGGGTTGGTGTTCATACCTTGCTCTACGGCGGGATCTGAAGATTCCATGGCTGAGTTTAACCTAAACAGCTGCGTAACCGCGATGCCGATCGATGCGAATGAAAGCGAGGTTCGGAGCCATGCTAGGAACGTGCGCTCTGTAGATGCCGGGTCAGAATTCTTGGCCTACGGTGGCTTTTTGTCTTCTCACTGCTTCCTTCGAGTGCTACCGGGAACCGAAACACCCGGTCCCGCGAAGTAGATGTCGATTTCCTGAAGATATCGTAAAGACGGTGAGAGGGGAATAAACAGACGTACCCAAGGCAAGATGATCCCTGGCGACCGAACCCTTATTTTCGAGACTCAAAGATCCGAATCTCGCAGTGATGTTTCGAGAGAACCAACCATCCCGGTGGTCTTCCGCCTTCCGCTTCCCCTTCGCATCCCGCCTTGAAGAACCCGAAGTTTCATCTTCTTGAGCGGAAGTAGGAGATGTTGGCGGTCTCTTGGTATCGGGATTTGTTTGTGGTACGCTGACGGATGTCGAACCGAGGTGCTGCTGCTGCTGGTCATCTTCGGCCTGCGACTGCGTTTGCAGTTGGTCTGAAGAAAGAACTCTTTGTGACGAGGAAGGCCTCTGACGCGACATTTCGCAGGAAGGTTAAGTTTTGCAAGTCCGTTCGGAAGGGTAAGATGGTGCCGTAGAGGAGAAAGTGACCGGGCTACGGGATCTGACGAGGATGAAGTAGAAGTTGGTGGATGGACGGCATTCTGGCTGCGGGGACGGGGCAGGTGACAGACTGATCTGAACGGGAGGTGAGGAGGTTCTCAAAGCGAGCTCGCGTGAGGGCGGTGGAATGTATGCCAATGCATGCAACTCATCTCGGCCTGGCCTAATTTCATGCCTTCGATCAAATTCGCTGAGGACCTGGCGAGCAGACCGGCGGAGATACTTTTTCGCTTTGACGGCAATGACGATTTAAAGTGGAGCCCGGGCGGTATTCGCGATTTGGCTGCCGATTGGCGTGCTTTTCCTTGCAGCTGTTCCTCGGGCAAACTGATAACGAGATTATGCAAGGCGACGGCTGTTCGATTCGTCTATAAACTTCACCGTCTAAGCCAAGATTATTGTATTTATACGACCACGTCCAACGCATATTATAAATAATATAGGTTGACGAGACTCCAGCCTTCAGCGAATAACCATCGGTAATAAGGCTGCTAAGTACTTCCTTACTTAGTGGTGGTTGGTGTATCCCAGCCGGCCGCGGGTATGATCGGTACCTAATATCAAGACCATGGCCTGCTCCAGCATTCCAGCAAGGTTGTCGCACAAGCTCAATGTGCAGGCGGGTGCTTCTGACATGGGATTTCGACCGGCATGCCGAAATATCAACGATGCTTCCAGATATGTTCCGACATTCTATCGCAGCGTTATTCTGGAAAAATACTTACAGCGGATACACAGATTAGTCCCCGCCACGATTAAGCCATGGACCACATGTCTTCAGCGGTCTATATATCCCGAGCCCACTGCTTGGATAGAGTCGACGGACTCCAGCGGTATATCTGCTGCTGGGCATTTCCCGCCTACCTAACGTTGACCGAACCGCCCGTATCCATTTGGAAAGCGGTAACAAATAACGTGCTTTTTGCCCGCCCGTCGAGTCGTCGACAGCAGCTAGTCACCAAAGCCTGGGGCGGGGATATTTCGAACGATCATCCAGTCCTATGACAGGCCGGGGTTGGTCGTTTAAGCCAAAGAAGGCAGTCGACAGCTGTTAGCTTACCGAACCTTCGACGAGAAAGCCGGATAGCAGCTATCGAAGACTCGTATCGATATCTGAGCAAGTTGCAGGCGAATCTAAGCCTTCAAGCTGTCTGCTTGCCTGATTTCCCTTTCATCTCCGGTTTCGAATCTTCAATAAATTGCCCGGCTGTTCCCTCCCAACAAATATTCCATTTTTGAAGACCAACAAAAGAAGCGCTTTCCAACCCTCCAAAATTAAACCTGCATAGCTGCACTGCACCTGCACCCACAGGAAATAGAAAAAGAGACGGCTCGAATTCAAACTGTTGTACCGTAGACGCCCGGTTCAAATGCGAGGTTGTTGTACAGTTATTTCCACAAATACACCCCATAGGCAGGCCTCGACCGCCCGTTCGACCGGAAGGCCAGACTATCAACATTAACAAACGTTGGAGCTGGAGGGAACCTCGATTCAACAATGGAGGCGGTGATACGGCCTCAGCACACACTGCTGATGAACTTCCCGGGGAACTGCCGCAAAACGGACGGCAAGAAATCAGGCGAGAGGAGGTCCAGACTGCGGCCCTCGTGGCTCCGGACGGACAAGAGCATCAACATCACCACCATGAATAGCAATGGTAAGTAAGAGTCCATCGTTGGATGTTTTGAGCGTGTTTGTGCAGCCGGGTCCCAAAGTGGAAGTGTGTCTGCCAAGCGTCGCCCAAACAGGCAGCCGAATCGAAAAGCCAACATCCCGACAACGCAAAAGGCTGACCCGACCGCAAATTTCTGAACCCGCAGACCCCAAATCGTGTCGTACAGAGCACAAATCTGAGACCTCTCGCACAGCAGAGCCCAAGGTTGGTGCCCTCCCCTCCAGCCCGGCTTCCCTGAGCATGTTTTGTGCCATCCTTGACCCCTCCCCTGTATCCCGTTTTTTTTCTTACCTCGCTACGAGTCCTTCTGTTGCTCTCTTTTTATTTTTGTGCTGCCGGTCCACCTGATAGCTTCTATATAAGTGCCCGTATGGGAGCTTCCCTGGCTGATTTAAAATTAAACCCGCCTCGAACCTGCTAGACCAGCTACCCCATCGATATCCCTCTGCCCGTCCAGCTCGTGAACGAAGATTTCACTGCCTCCGTCACCAGATCTCTAGACCTTGCTCAAGGAAACATCTTATCCCCCACAAACAGAACATATGAAAAACGTCAGACACACAGCAACCAACCAGAAACAATGTCGCCGTCGTCAGCTGTTCTGTCAAAGCTACTAGGCGCAAGCTTGTCCCGCGATAAAGCTCCAAAAAATCCCCAACGGCAACAACACCACAGTCACTCCGAGAAAGAGTACGAACCCGAGCCAAGATTTTCGTTCACAGATCGAAGGAGGCTGAATGCTAAAGAGCTCAGACTCGAGCTCGGCCGTGGTTACGAGGATGCAGACTCTACCACAAAACGATCAGGGAGCTTTGGAAGAACTCCGACGGTATCCCGGAACAGTTCTGTAAAGTACTCCGATAGAGCCGAGGAGAAAGAGAAAGCACCGTCGACACCGATTCATACATCCGTTGCTCATAGTATCTCTACGTACTTGGGAAGTTTCGGAATCCTCACACCTCCCTCAAGCTCGAAGAAGCAGCGTGAAGAAGACGAAGCTAGGAGGATAGAAGAGTTAAAACGTAGTATTCGGCATCTAACACCTCCCCGGACACCGAAGAGACCGCAAGACCCCTCTCAGCCGCCTTCTTCATCTTCAGAAAACATACGCCCTGAGAGAGAATGGACACCGCAGAGTCTCCACAAGGGTCATGCCAGGAAATCGTCAACCAATTCCGCCACAACCTCGATAGAGGATGGCAGCGATGATACTTCCTCTTCCGATAGTGCAGTCAGCCCAACTGACATAAGCCGGCGGATTATATCCGTTCCCCAGTCCAGCCCCGAGCTCAGCTCATTAGCGGAAGGGTTATTTGAGAACCCAAGGCAGCTTTTCCCACCACCTCCACGGGCACGGCACTCCATCGACCACCCGGGGACTAATAACAAAGAACTCCCCTTGGTTCAGCTAGCTAGGTTCGCTGAACCGAACTTCTCTCACCCCACACAGGTCGCCCATGACGTCCGGGATATGGTTATGCCGGTCGTCATGATCGCGAATGTGTTCGGGTTCCCACACAAGGCTTCCGTCAACCAACGACCCGGAAGCAAGCAAGCCTCATCTACGAACGTTTCATTGCTAGGTCGTGATCAGAAAGGCAAGGGCGACAAGCCCAATAAACAACTGAAAATGGGGTTCAAATCGAAGACCACTTTGAACGTCTTCCCCCGTAAGATCTCAAGATCTGTTTCGGATAGCAAGATCCAGAGGAACAACCCATACCTTCACAGCAGCATCCCCCACCAAACCACAAGCTCTCTGAGTACTCAAACCTACACGGACGAGAATCAATTTTATGTGGTTTCAGTACCATCCTCGTTGGAAAATCTCCAAGGCCCAGGTTCTGCGACCGCGAGTAGCGCCCCTGTGAGTGCCTTCGATGATGATTCTTCTGATGAGGATTACTTCGGAGACTTCAAGAATCTGTCCGGGCTGGGAACTCGCAATCTCAGGAAGAGGAGAGCTAGTTTGAAGAGGTTTTCTCGAGATTCCATAAGCATAGCCACCGACAGGCCTTTTTCTCGGCTCTCTTTCTCGTCGAAGCAGGAGCCTATGGGATTTCCGAAGGAGATCGAAACTCGACAGATGTCTACGGAAAACTTTGTGCCCGTTCGGCATATCCCGATACCTGAAGAGGCGCAGCTTTCCACCTCTGCGGGAACGTTTAACAAAGCCAGACTAGGGAGCTCTAGGATGATCCGCGAAAACGAAGTCCACCACCTCAAGGACTCTGACGGGTACGATCACCTCGTCCTAGAACAAGAGGACAGCAAAAACCTAGTTGTCTCGGGCACATTGGACTGCTTGATGACGGAGCTTTGTACTTCGTTCGAGACAGGTGACGATGAAACCTTTGCAGACGTTTTTCTCCGCACGTCTACTCTCTTCACATCGCCCTTGTTTTTGCTCAAGGGACTCACAACCCAGTTCCGAAATGCGAACTCAAGGGTTCAGGAGAGGATCCTCATGGTATTCGAACGGTGGCTTCGGATCCAACCGGAAGATATCTTCGAGGCCGAAGCCACCAGGGAGATGTTTCTCATGTTTCTTGCGGAGGTGTCATGCTGGGGCCATACTCAGTATGCCGTTCGCCTGACTCACACTTACTCCCATGTGAAGGAGAAGCTCCAGAGCTTCCAGGCTGTGGTGGAGGATGCGAGGAAATTGAAGGATTCCACTGATGGTATAACATCATCGTCATTTCCTGAGAACCTGAAGCTCTTCTTCGGTGATGAGAACATCATGCTGGAAGTCGCGCAGTATCTCACGGCCGTCGATCTCATCCTATTCAGAGATGCATCGCACACTCGAACAGTTGCTTTGTGGTGGATGTCGCAAACGGCTGAGGAGCAAAACTCGTGGAGCTGGGAGTGCGAGATCCCATACACCGACAAGGCAGCCGTCGACGATGTCGTCGAAAGGGTCAACAGACTTCTCAGACGATCCGCTAACTTCAGATTTTGGATCCAACATGAGATTCTGGTGATGACGAAATTCGAGGACCGTGCTGACCTTATCTCGAGTCTAATCCAGCTGGCCTTGCTGCTCAGAGATCAAGGGAACTTGCAGTCATGTCTCATCATAGCCGAGGCCCTTGCGACAGACACTATCATCAGTCTCGAAAGGACCTGGGATTGTGTCCCGATCGAGAGGATCAGGGAGTTCTCTGAGCTTCGAGCTCTCCTCGATCAGTCAAACTACGTCAACTTTTTTTCGCAGTGCAAGGACTTTGCGATACCTTATTTCCCATTCTTTGTTAAGGCAGTCACCACGATCCTCAACCAATCCACGAACGCTAGCTCTCGATATAGCGATGCCTCGAAGATCCATGTCGATTCCCAAGTCGAGACTACTCTATACCGCCCCCCCGCTTCACCAAACAGCGACAAATCAAGCAAGACCCCTCCGGTTCTGCTGGACTTCAAGAAATACCGCTCCTTCGTCAAGGAGGTCTCAGTCTACCGATCGATGACCAAATACCCGCCCAAGTTCGTCTGGAGCCTAGACAGGAAGTGCTTCGTTTTCCGCAAGATGGAGATCGGCAGGCTAGCCTTTCCCCGGGATCGCGATAACGCGAGCAGGGCCACTAGTCGGATGAGGAGTGGTTCGGTTACTTCGGCGCCGGAAGATACCCCAGACGCGAGCTATCTCGACCATCTATCCGAAATTATCGAGGGGAGGATCGACACTGTTCTTTCCCCCATCATCGAATCTAATCTCGACGGCGATTTTACCAAGATGCAACAATTCACTACTGCGATAGAGTCTCTCAGGCAGCAGGTCCACGCTAAAGATTTACATTACCAGGAATCGGCGCCTGATTTTATCTTTTAAGGACGAATTTGCTTAGTTCTGTGACCTTTTGGTCGCTTTTATACCCTTCTTGTATTCTTATTTTCGACAGCAGGCGCCAGGCACTTTGCTTTTTAAAAGGCCGTGTAACATACTTCTGATACCCAACGTCATGATTCTATTTTTTTCTTCTTTTCTCTTTATTACCATTCATGAATTTTCACGATGAGATGTTTCCACGATATCATTATATGATCTGACACGTTGATACGATATGACCTAAAACCTTCGTTTCTTTTGTACAATTCCTTTTGTCAATTATATCCTTGAATATATGTTATTATAGAAACCTTCAAAAATTTACAAAATCATACGTATAGGGATACTCTAAGCAAGGTGCTTGATAAACCACTCCACCGCCTGTGTTTCACTCCCTTCGAGCCCTTTCTTCGCCGCCTCTATCGCCGGATTTCCTCGAACGGCGAATGCTTCCCCATTCATTAGTCAATTCCCAAATACTTAAGTAGTTACTATAACGACAAGTAGGTGTTCAACTTACAATGCTCCATCCCCTCATAAACTACAACCTCAGACTCCACCCCCTCCTTCCTCTTCAAAACCCCCTTAATAATCTCCACCTGCCTCATAGGCAAAACCACATCCTTCTCCCCAACCGCGAAGGAAATCGGCTTGGTCACCGCCTCAACTTCCGTCGGTATCTGTAGGAAACTCGGGTGGGCGGAGTATATTGCGTCCACGTGTTTGTCCATTAGTACGGCGTACCTACCGCCCCAGCAGAAACCTATTACGCCTAGTTTACCGCCGTTGGGGGCGGAGGTTAGGTCCTGACGGAGGGAGGTGAAGAAGGAGGTTATTATGGGGAGGGAGACGGATTCTCTGTGGCGGTAGAACCAGAGGATGAATTTGGGGAAGGAGAGGGCGAGGGTCCAGCTTTTTTTTTATAAAGTACCCAGGTAGACTTTATTACTAAATGTATAATAAAAGAGAGGGGGGGTTTTAATGAAGTAAGTAATTAATTTTGTGAATACTTACACCCTCTTATACCACGGCGGTTCAAACCCTTTCAAGGGAAACGCAACATCGAGACTATCTTTGGAAAACGAATCTCCAAAGTGTACGTCGGGCATTAACACCCTAAACCCTCCTCTGTTCGCATAACTATCGGCCAATAGTCGGAGGTTGATAAGATCCCACCCGAAGGTGTCGGGGATTATTACTATCGTTCCATTGATAGTGGTATCTTTTGGCGGTTGGGCGACGTAGGTTGGGAGGTTGTGGATCGTTTCTTCGGTGCCAGTTGGGGTGCCGGTGTGGAGGGAGCCTATGTATGGGGGGTGGTATTATAAGTGGGTGAGATTTTAGGGTGGATAATGTTATTGTTGCAGTTTATGGGGTTTCTATGGGTGGGGTGGAGATGTTTGGGTACCTCGCATGCAGCAGCTGGATGGGAGTTCTGGGGCCATCTTTGTACAGTCTTTTTATCTTTCTGTGATATGATGCTACAGAACTGCTTGTAGAGTGGTTTAAATGGCTAGAGCATGTGGTATTTCTGCGATTGGAATGGAAAGGCGTCCCTTGGGAACCCCGCTATCCGGAATCAGCAGCTGAAGGGGATTGTTCTTGATTAGATTTCGGCCCATGCATGTGCGATAATCGATTTGGAGGACACTCCGAGGTACAACATGTATACACTCAATCAGCTGAAATCTATCAATCCTCAGGACAGGCTCGTATCTGTATGCCAGATTCCACATAGAGTCTGGACCCAAGATCGACCCGGGTCATGAAACGCTCGGACGGGACAACTTCAATAACCTGGTTATCGGCCATGTCCCATCCAATCCAATAGACCGGATGGTTGGTTCGGTACAAGCGCAGGCACAGGTACTTTGTATGGTGTAATTACAATGTGAGGTCGGACATAACAGCTTTGACCGGGTTCGTGCGCCAAGACCCCATCCTCTCAACGCGAAGCCGCATCCGTTACTGTGTCCACAGCTGCTCTGCTCGTATCGATATATCTCACCCACTGAATCGATTCAATTCTTACCAATTGAACCAACCAACGGTCTATTTTCACATTTGGAGAAAGGGTTGAGATTTAATAAGAAGGTGGGGATACGGGTTATCGACAATGGCGTTATTACAACTTCTTAGCCGCCGCGTGACGCGTGCGCTGTGGCTTTTGCTTGCGTTGGGGACGGTGTATACGGTGTCGGCTTATAAGAAGGAGTGGCTGGAGAGGGAGCTGTCGTTGCAAAAAATTGATGACCAATTGCAGGTAATCGAAATAAAAATAATTTGTCGTGGGATATTATGGATGTTAACAAGAATATGAAAAATTTAGACATGCGAGGTAGTGCAGGAGCTCAACTTTAAGAAGGCGGTGAACGTTCCGACGAATCCGACTTGGACGAAGCAGTTGTTTGCGGTATTGTTCCCCGGCTCGCCGGCGGTGAATGCGCTGCTTGCTACGGCGTATATTTCTGGGCCTCCGAGTATGTGGTATTATAATTATTAAGTATGAAGGTTCAATTGGCTAACCAGAGTAATTACAGACTTCATCCTCGCACTCGTACCCGCTAATATCGACCCAGCAAGCTTGACGGTTATGGTGGCTTTCGCCGTCGGTGGACTTCTTGGAGATGTGTTTTTCCATCTCATGCCTCAGACGTTTATGGGCGAGGTGCACGAGGAGCGCGTTCGCTTCGTTATGGTTGAGGAGAAGAGGAATACGCTTCTTGGGCTTGCTATTATGGTTGGATTCGTGGCGTTTATTGTGCTGGATAAGGGGATGAGAATTGCGGCGGGCGGCGAGGGTGGTCATTCGCATTCTCATGGGCACGATCACGGTCACGGTCATACGGAGGGTACGTCGACTGCGCTGGAAGAGAAGTCAGGAGAGTTGAGGCAGAGGAAGGGGAAGGATGGGAAGACCGATTCTGTGGGAGACAAGGCTGAGGAGAAGGCTCCGGGGATGTCGATTAAGGTTTCGTCATATCTTAACATGGCGTAAGTTAATATGGGTGCTGTGAATTGCGTGAGAGATGTTTGGCTAACGTGGGTTTTACGACTTTAGTGCGGATGTGGGTACTCGAGTGGTCATCATGATCTGGGATTTTTGCTAATTCGCATGGTAGTTTTCGCATAATATCACTGATGGTCTTGCTATTGCCGCTTCCTTCTACGCTGGGCCGACTATAGGTGCCACCACAACTGTCGCGGTCTTCTTCCACGAGGTATTATAATATCATATACCCAAAAGGGAAGCTGGTTATTAATCACAGCGACAGATTCCACACGAGGTTGGCGATTTCGCCCTGTTAATCCAGGGTGGGTTCACAAAGGGACAAGCTATCGCAGCCCAGTTCGTTGCAGCGGTATGTCCTCGAAATTTTTAAAATTCGAAACTTACCCCATATTTCTGACATCTGGCACAGATTGGCGCTTTCCTGGGAACGTTCATTGGCATCTGGATCCAAGAGTACAGCCCGCCATCGACCGACGCCGGAAATGGCGGTGGAAGCGCTGGTCTCTTCGGAACCTCTGCCACCCTTGGCGATTTGGTTCTTCCGTTCACTGCCGGTAAGACTTATACACCCTTTATATATTTTATAGCGTTTCAGGAAGAAGATGAGGAGTAATCAGCTGATGAAAAATAATATATAGGTGGTTTCCTGTATATTGCCACCGTTGGTGTTATTCCTGAACTATTGGAGACGGGACCGAATCGGGGACTCGAGCTGAAGAAATCGTTAGTGCAGGCGCTGGCGATGGCAGCCGGTGCCGGCATCATGCTGGCGATCTCCTGGGCGGAGGCGTAATCGTGGTATATTACAATGATATAGAAAACGAGGTATTGGGGTTCTAGATGTGAAAAGGGAATGTATGAAGGGGTTGGAGAAGCATTTATAATCTAAAAGCGATCGATTTCGTGGTATTTTTCTTGTCGAGGGTAGGTTGCGGGTTTGTCTTGGATATCGCGATATCGGGTGTGGTTCAGGCTATTGTCAAGCGTGTACAGCAGCAATTGGATTGTCCATTAGCGCAAGATAACAACCGACCAATAATTGGGAATACAGATTGCACCATTTCTTCCAACCAGTCATCCGCTGGTCCGTTTCTCTCTGTCAAGTTCATCTGTTCAAGTCAAATCAAGTGGCTATTGTAGCCGTAGACGACCTTTTTTTCTTCTTATTCTTCAATATGGTTCGGAGCACCCCCGTTTGTTATTGTTTGCTCGATTTTATGCAGGCTGCGCAGCTGTATAAGATAGCTGCTATAAAGCTGATTTCCCGTCTCCGATAGGTTCACGCGGACGCAACACACTTTGGCGCCAATGTCAGCAAGCAGGATGCCTACGAGCAGGTATTTGAGCAGTTACAGAGCCTGATGGACGGGCAGAGGAACTGGGTATGTCCTTGTCTGTGCTGTCTATACTTGAATCACGTGTTTCATAGAATGCTGAGCATGTTGGAAAAACTAATGGTGGTTTGTTTAGGTCTGGTAAGTTTAAGCTTGCGAAGCTGCCGGTTTGCTCTCAAGATGAAACAGGGTTGGCTGTTTATTGGGGAAGCTATGGGGTATACGAAAGAGCTAAGAAGACGAAACGGCGAAAATAGTAACCTAGCGAATGCCGCGAGTTTACTTTGGCATGGCTTGAAGGCGTTGCCCGAGCCTTCTAGCCGGGTCAATTGGGCGGGTTGGTTTCTCTTTTTTTTTTTTTTTATTCTTGAATCGAATTTCCATGTTGGAGGAGGAATTTAGGGTTCGGCTGACGAAGTATCCACTTGCGAGCTTAGGGTTTTATGTTCGAGATGGGCCGGAGAACTTGATTCTAGGGCCGTTCCAGGGAAGGGTTAGTAGATGCTCAAATGTGGCATTTTGATGGGCTGCTTCTGGGATTTCCTGGCAGTTAGCCTCGAGATGTCTTTGCTGAATACCCGGTTCGTCATGACGGATAGGTAGCCTGTCAGACGATATCCTTTTCACGGGGTAAGTTCATTTTTAGAATCTCAATCACTCAGAACCCCAGACTTCCCTCGAAGTTGAGCTAGTTAGCTAACCATGACATATAACTACTCGTGGGAAAAGGGGTCTGCGGAAGAGCGGCAAGGACGGGGGAAACGCAGATCGTGGACGATGTGCACAGTGATGCCAGCCACGTTGCCTGTGATAGCAGCACGAAGAGTGAAATTGTGGTCCCTATATTGTTCAATGGTGAGGTAAGTTCGTTTTATGACAGGAGCAGACAACGGGAGAATAAGTGTGTTCCTGCAGGCGGGATGCATTTATTGATTGGACAGAGGAGGCTGCCACGTTTTTGTTTTCTTCTTTGATGCTTTCGGGATGCTTGGGAATCTTCCTTCTTCGCCGGGGGGGAATTGCCTGGTCGTACAGGGATGGCGGGTCTTATCTTCATGAGCTCTTGCCGCACAGATGGCAGAGAAGCAATAGTATCAAGGTTTTTTTTGCAGAAAAGGAGGCTAACCAGTGGCAATTGAAACCAAAATGATCTTAGGTTGTGGGTGTTATCGATATTGATTGTGAGGAAGAGAAGGTAAGTTCGTTCTTTGTTTTTCGTGCCACAGCACCCCCCTCCTTCTTCGAAATCTGACATGGCTTGTACTCATGGTGGTGTTCTTCAGGGTTTCACAGAGGAGGATCGGAACGCTTTGGAAAGGATTGCAATGCTTCTGGCCGCGGGCTGTGACTGGGCGCCGTTGAAGCAGACAATGGGAAATGTTCCCGCTGAACGGGTTAGTTATAACGATATACTCGTGTAGATACAATAGAAGATGCCAATGGCAGCCTAGTCCGGTGAGACCTTTGGGATTTTGGCGGGAGAAGCCCAGAAAATGCAGGTTTCACGGTGCACGGTAGTGGGTCGACTGCCCAGGGCTATCCCAAAGGAGCATTAGCACGCTGCAGCCCATCGCCCCTGTTTAATAGATTCTGCGGTCGCGCGGTCGCTCGGCTGATGGATTTTTTTCCCGGGCGGCGATTCCACGAAGCTAAGGTTTTGTCAATTCAGCAGCAGAATTGCAGAAATTTCGATGATGTTTGCGAGCAAGCATCCAGCCTGTTCGATGAGATTGAGGTCGACTAAAAACAAACACGTTTTCGAGCATCATTTCCGCTCGGACCTACCAAGACACGTGAAGCTGGAGACAATGCGAAACATTTCGCTGTCGCTGGTGAGTATCAAGACCGGGAAGTCGCTTGTCGATGGGATCGAGGGAATCTCTCGGTTAAGGGAGGTTTTTTTTTTTTTTGTTCTGATGAAGCCACTCGGCTGAGAGGCCGGTACGGGCGTGCATACACTTAGGCTTATATACATACTTCCTCTTACACCTTCCCGTAGTTTGGTAACCTCTGACTGACCGGGTCCACAGGCATCGAGGGGGTGTCTATAAAAAGACATCTCGGTGATGATGGCAGCATACGTCCCAGATGTTTTAATTTCTTTTCCCGACCGTATGCGATATGTATACTCAGTCCGGTCAGTGGTAGTAGAATAGAATAAGACCTAATTACGCTTTGGCTGGCAGATTAGCTGGGGTCGATTCCCAAAATATCTATCGCAGCTCCACCGCAGAGATTGGTTCGCGTACCGGTACCTTCGCAGCGGCCAGACATGTGGCAGGAGATTTCTTGCAGGAGCGTTGGAAAATAGACATGTTCACGTTGGGACGCGGAGGGTACCGATACCTTCGCATCTCACCTAACCTTTGCAGAATGCGCATGATCTGAATCGAATCTGAAGAAGAAGGGTGTCGTCGGGCCCATGGATGATAACGATGGGATGGTCGGTTCCCCTTTTTTTCTGACGCCCCGGTGGAGGTACCGGCCCTCAGCGGATTGTATGGGCAGGTACATGAAGACGAAGCCATCCCTGCTCTGTTCTCGCCTTCTCTTTCCTTGCTCTTTTCTTTTTCACCGTTTTACTGACTCCTATTTCCCTTTCCTTCCTCCTTCTCTTCTGCCATCTCCCATGAAGGTTTGGCCCGATGCGCACCCCCCAGAAATCTGAAGCCCGAAGAAGATACAGGTACTAAAACCAACTGGTTCATTCCGCCTTTTGGGACATTCATTATCAATCAATCAAACCCCGTTCCCATCCATCCCCATCGCCTTTGCTCTTCCTTCCTTCCTCCTTCTCCTCTGCTCCCTTCCCATCTGCTCTTCTCTCGTTGCCATTCGCCAGACGTTCTTTTCTCGATCCTCCAACTCGAACCCGTCGACCCGGCTGATATCATACTTGCATTATTACCCGTTAACGACGACGACCTCTTCGATCGCGGGAAACACGCTCCGTTCGACACCGACTTTTATCTTTTCTTCTTGTCGTATCCGTAAAAGACACTGTTTGGGAACGCCGCATTGCCTGACTAGGTCCCTTTTCGTACGGTAAGCGTTTATCATATCATCGAAAATATCGCCGTCGACGCTGCCTCCGTGTCGCCATTGCATCGCTTGCACTGTCTCCTTTCGTGTTTCCGCGTGTTTCTCCCTTTGCCTTTCCCCTCCTGCCATCAACCCCCATCCACCGATTCATCATTCGCTACCTACCATCACAGCCCTCACCAAAAGTGCTATTCTGTCCCCTCCGCCTGTCTCAGAGAATTTCTTCAAAGGCGTGTCTGCCTCTGCCTGACCTGTGAGCCTGCCGAGTCTTCCCGTTTTCCCTTTCTTTCTCGCGCAGCCTCCGAATTGGTTTTGGGCGCATTTCAATTTCAGTGCCAATTTCAGTGCCAATTTCTCTTCACATTTCTCCTTCCATTTCCCTGAACAACCCCCCAACACACATCCACTATCCATCCATCCATCCTACTCATACCCATACCCCATCCCATCACCTCCCTGTCGCCAATCTACTACCCTCGCCAGTATCTTAAAACCTCGGCCTGCAAGAAATCCCCTTTACCTTTTCAGCGGGTTGCCGCACCGTCGTCACCATCAGGTCACTCGGATCGATTCCACCTGCCGTGTCAAACTCCGGCGAGGCTTGCGTTTCCCCAATTCTGACGGACTTGAAGCCACGAAGAGCTTGTTCTCGAGGTCGGTGTTTGATTCGTTCCGTCAAGCAGCGGCACAGGATAACCCTTTACGCGAAACCTGACCCACCTTTCCTACCCAATCTGAGTCCTCACAGCCTATTTGTCGGAGGGCTGGGAAAGCGTCCGAACAAGGTTGCTAGCGAGACAGCCGGACACGGGCATTCCAAAAGTATCCCCAAAGCCTATACTTTCACAACTTTTCATCGTCATCTCTTCGTCTTGTCTTTCGTCTCCGAAAAGTCAAACGAGAGGTCGGACGAGAAGAAGAAGGCTGTTCTGCAGGCTCCCCTTTTTGGGTCTTACAGCTGTCATAAAATCTCTTGCCTTTTAATAATCCGAAGGGGTTCCGTCTTTTCCTTCCGATTTTTCGGTGCTCTGTTGTAAATCCGCGCAGCCGGCCACAGGAATCATCATCGGGTCCGTTCGTTCTCGTTCTCGTTTCGAGATAAATGTAAAAAGAGCCATCCCATGCGAGTTTCATCCCTTTTCTGTTTTTTGCACGTTCTTTCAACGAGCTCATTCACACTCCCTCGTGGCTTCTCTGGACAACATCTTGCTGCTGGTGACAGATCATACTAACTCGGGAAATTTAGATATATCATTTGGAACCGCAACCCATCCTCAAAGGCGACCCCTTGACGACCTTTCAAACCATCGATACCCCTCTGCCGCTGGCATCCTTATAAAAACAAAAACTTCAAAATGGGTTGCAATATGTCCACCGAAGATAAGGAGGGGAAGCAGAGAAACGAGGAGATCAACGCCCAGTTGCAGAAGGACAAGATGCTCGCACGTAACGAGATCAAGATGTTGCTATTGGGTACGTTCCGGATTTGAGTCCAGCACGGTCTATTCAAGAGAAAGTCGCTAAAATTCGCGTTCGATTACAGGTGCTGGTGAATCCGGAAAGTCCACAATTTTAAAACAGATGAAGCTTATCCACGAAGGTGGATACAGCAGGGACGAAAAGGAGAGCTTCAAAGAAATCATTTTCTCCAATACCGTCCAGTCAATGCGTGTCATTCTCGAAGCCATGGAAACCCTGGAATTGCCATTGTCCGACTCGCGATCCGAATACCACGTTCAGACCATTTTTATGCAACCTGCTCAGATCGAAGGCGATTCGCTACCGGCTGAGGTTGGCAATGCTATCCGGGCTCTTTGGCAGGATCAAGGTGTCCAGGAGTGTTTCAAGCGATCGCGGGAGTACCAGCTCAATGACTCTGCTAAGTACTACTTTGACTCGGTCGACCGTATCGCTACACCGGACTACGTCCCCTCCGACCAGGACGTTCTACGTTCTCGTGTCAAGACCTTGGGTATCACGGAAACCACATTCGTCATCGGCGATTTAACCTACCGTATGTTCGACGTCGGTGGTCAGCGTTCCGAGCGAAAGAAGTGGATTCACTGCTTCGAGAACGTCACCACCATTCTCTTCTTGGTTGCCATCTCCGAATACGACCAGCTTCTCTTCGAAGATGAGACTGTCAACCGTATGCAGGAAGCTCTCACATTGTTCGATTCCATCTGCAACAGCAGGTGGTTCATCAAGACCTCCATCATCTTGTTCTTGAACAAGATTGATAGGTTCAGAGAGAAGCTCCCGGTTTCCCCCATGAAGAACTACTTCCCGGATTTCGAAGGTATGTCTTACGCTTAAAAAGAGCTTGTCTGCTTTAACATTTCGCTAACTTAAAGTCTACAATATAGGCGGTGATGATTATGCTGCTGCATGCGATTACATCCTGAACAGATTTGTTTCACTCAACCAGTCGGAAACAAAACAAATCTACACCCACTTTACCTGCGCTACTGATACCACACAAATCAAATTCGTCATGGCAGCAGTCAATGGTGCGTAGTCCTATATGTTTGCTCAAACTTTCAGTTTTTGGGTTTTCTTACTAACAAATTTCGCAGACATCATCATCCAAGAGAACCTTAGAAACTGCGGTCTGATATAAACGAGTTTTTGACCCACGACCAATAATTGCATTTCAACGAGCGCTTATACCACTTCGGAAGCCACCTACCACTTCGACACGACCGCCTTATCCTTTCTCGGCCTTCACACGCATTGATCGGTGGCCTCATGTAGAACGACCTCAGTATACCTCGTCCGTTTCATCTGACCGGAGTCTAAATCATACGTGCGGGAATCGTGTCTTTTTTCTTTATTTTCTCTTTTCCTCTTGCTTGCATTTTAATCATGCCAAAAGAATCTTTATCCTCCTTGTTCGGCAGTTTCGTTCGTTTCTTCCTTTTGTCTTTTCTCCTTGCGACGTATGTTAGCGTGGCGGTCAAAGTGGGCACCGCGAATATAAGACCTTTAACTCTTAAATTTCTTCTTTGAATTCCCCTTTGCGCGCTTTCCCTTTACCTTCGCTCTACCTTTCTCTTGTTTCCTTTTTTTCTTTCTTCTGTTTTATTCTAATGATCTGAGTTGAATCTGTGGTGTTTCCTTGTTCCTCTGTCTTTCTGTTTCTTCGCGGTCTTGCCAGTCGGGTTTCCAGCGTCGACGTATATGAAAATTTCCTTTTTTTTCCTCTCTCAACCGCCTCTCCCTTCACTCTCAGTACTGCATCTGGAGAACCAGCAGCCATTACAAGAAAATAGTTGTGAAATGTAAAACCCTTTACGCTCTACGAATGCGAAAAAAATCGAAGCCTTCTTTTCAGAAGAACAGGCACACACACCGTCAAAACCTAATCTGAGACATTCTGTTCTCTCAGATATGAAAAAATCCGTCGTCCTTTTCTTTCTTTCTTTCGTTCACTTGTTGTCTTCCGATTCTCTTCTCTCTTAATCCTTTTTTTGTGCACCTATTCCTTACCCCGGTGTGTGTTCATGTATTATAGTTCCTCTTTTCTACTCCGAATACAAGTAATTACTAAAGCTATACGTATCCAATTACTCTAAACTTTAATATCTGAATGTTGTAAGCAACCAGGTAGTTGTTTTACATTGTCAATGCGGGAGTTTTAGTTTCGTATAGCGGTTGGTATCTTTCCCGTTTGCGGCCGGCCGGAACCTCACGGTCCTCCCGAGAAAGCCACGATAATGAAGGGCAGCCGAGGGTTCGATCGAGGGCCGATTATCGACTCATCCATCCGAATTTTTTATCCGGAGGGACCGTCTCTTTCAGAAAAAGAGAACCCCGGACCGATTTCGAAAAAAAGAAAGGATACTTAGCTCAGGCTTTTAAAAAGCAAGCTGTCAACCAACGGAACGGGCGCTACCTGTTTCCGTCAGGTTCGTAGACCCTGAAGATCGAAAGTTCATGTAAAACCCCGGGATGAGGAGGAGGACGAGAAGAGCTCCCTCGATATGTACCCTCTTCCTCCTGCTGAAGCGATAAGTTTCATCGGAGCGGATGGATATATTAGTTATTCTGGAAGCATTGATCACCAATCGTTTCGACCTTGTGTGGTGGTGTGTAGAGTACCCGTTCTGCTCTGCATTCCCCGGTTATGTTGGCAGAGTATATCGTGGGTGGTGATATAAGGTAACAGGAACCCACCATCGGGTTTATCTTGACCCACTGAGCTGCAGCAAGGGTTATTCCGGGATTTCTTGCGAGATTTTACATGTTTTTGTACAAAAAGAAAAGCGAAGAGGGAAGGAAGAAAGGGAAAGAGGTTATGTTCGCGCTTGTTCGGGTGGGTCGTCAAAGGGCTCATAAGAATTCGTCCGAATGCTTCTGGAAACTAAAAATTCTGGTAGAGAAATTTCGAATTTTCGGGTCCCACTTTTTGGCGGCTGCGTCTTACATCCCCCTTCATATCTCATGCAAAGGTTTTGGTGATATCTTGGTGAAGCAAAAGTGGTCTGTGGTGAAAGCCACCCAAACCGCAAAACTTTCGTTCCTGAATTCGATTGAACGTGTAAATAGCCGTTATAGAAGGGATGACATCTTCACTTCCCACCATGGCCTGTTTTTCCACTTCCCCCTTCGGCGGGACCCGAGAGGGGCGTTTTTTTGGAAGAACCAGGTTCGAAGTCGTTTCATGACATTCGTCTGAACAAGCCTTTCCCTCTTCTTCTTTGTGTAATACAATATGAGGTTAATGGTATCCCCTGAAAATTTAAAGATTGATTGTGAATTTTTCCAGAACAATTTTTCGGGCCCTGCAGGTTGGGCTTTGATGATTGCCGGGGTGTGTGGCCTGGCGTCCTTTTTTTCCGGTTCGTGCATGAAACATCTGAGGCGTTCTCACAATTGGGGAAGGGGAACGAACGAGAGAGCCGGAGAAGAGTGGGAGGGTGTTTGAAGAGAGAGTGGTGTGCGGGTGCTATTCCTGCTGCACTGCACCGGAAACGAGAAATCATGTCGATGCTTGTGCAGAATCACCACCGCCGGCTTTGCTGGCAATGTATGTTTAGTTATTGTAGATACTTGTGTCTGTGGAATTGGCTCGCTCTTACGGTTGCCATTTGTCAAATCGATTAGCTACTACAGATCCTACGCTAGCTCTATCGACGAGCTTTCACTCCGACTCGCTCCAGTTACCCCGAGGTAGGTTTCCTGCAGACGCAAGACGAGTCTACCGCAGCGGCCGAGCAATGTAGGGCGTGTAGCTGGGGATCCCGTCGACCTTAATTCGAAAGGGGTCTGGGCCAATGCCCGCTTCGAGCCATTCTATCTCGAATACATCCACAGGAATTGCGACATTCACCAGAGCCCTGGAGCTATTCCGCCCGCGGGCTCGAGCAATCGGATCCCACCGCCTACTTACGGCCTACCCTCCAATCGCTCGTCTACAGGCTTGCATTGTCGAGGCTCGTATCCTGCAGCAGGCATGCCGGGGTTTTCGAAGCTGGATGGAGCACCGAGCTTCAGAGACAAGCTCGAGGGCCTAACTCTATTGACGAGTGGGGTGGGGGAACTCCATGAAGTCCGTCCAATTCAACCTAAGGATGCAAGCAAGCAGCAGGCAAGCAAGGCAAGCTGTCGGTTGAAAAGATCCATGCATACATATGGGGCACGGTGCATAGCCTGACTCTGACATGCGTATTATCGAAATTGCAGATATCCAGCTATCGCCAAAAGCAGCATCCCGACTACCTTGAAACTTCGTCTTCGTCGTCGAAAGCAACTTTGACTATAATAATACCTTTCCAACCAACAAGGCCCTTGTTTCCTGCCCCAAAGCTCTTAGGGCCACCTCCGGACAAGCCGGGGTGTCTACGCACTGCTTGCTTTCTGCCAGTTGGCCGGCTCCATGTTCCTTGCTCATACACACATGCCAATCTACGGAAAAATTGGAGAGCTCGAACGAAGGGGAACGGTACAGGATCAGAGAGAGAGTCTGAGGGTAAACCGTACTATTAATTACTGCTGAATGCCACATCGTCTCAGAGCACCCCATCCGTCGATTCCCCCATTATCTTATTAGCTTCCGTAAGCTCCTGCTTGCTGGTCCTTTCCTTCCTCTGCATCTCGCTCGTCTTTCGTACGTACTGGCGTCAGATTTACTTTTTGGCAAATAACGGGTAAGTGGGGATCAATTCAACGGTGTTTTGATTGCATTGCGTACGGCCTCTCTCACTTCTGTGCCAGAGGGCTTCACTTCGTGGGTGTATATATTCCGGAGCGGGTCCCTCTTTGAGTCTTTCCTGTCGATAACCTATTCCCTCTTTGCTTTATTTTATTCTTTTTTTTCTTTTCTTTTCTCTTCCTTATCACCGACGAGATAGTATATATAAGGCTGGCGTCGTTACATTTTCGCCTGCAAGACTCTGCCTTCTGATTCGACTTCGATTGATTTTCATATGCACTGACTGGCTTAGTTAGTGCCGCCTCTTGAGCTTAGCTTCGAAAACCCGCTCCCCCACTGGCTTCTGGATTCTGTTCTTTGCCCGCCGTATCAGACAGACTAAACTGCACCGCGCTATCAAGACCACAGAGCCCTGAGAGAACTCTTGCCCATTCGAGCACCCGCCCTTATTTTCCTTCCCTCCGACAGGCCATCCCTTCCCTACCTGCCATTTGATAACTTGTATATTCATCCATCTTCGAGTCGGAACGGACCCCAACTGGACGAACAAGAGCCCGTTTTTAAGAGAAAATAGAAGGAGATTACAAAATTAAAAAAAGGCGAAGAAAGAGTCCAGGCTGCCAATCAGATATTTTACCGAGGAACAAAAGATACTCCAGCTTTTTCTCTCTCTCTTTCACTCCCATCTTCCCGAGAAACTCTAAAGTCCCGTCCGCAGAAGGCACCTTCCCACGGCCCGGCATCTCCATCGTCCTCTGTGCTATCAGATCCTCTCACCTGCGACTTTCTCTTTTTTCTCTCGCTTTCCTTCTCAACTGTCTTAATTAATTATTTTTTCCTTCCCATCCCAATTTTCTTCCTATCTTAACAATCCGGGGAAGTAGTATTTCCAGGAGCCAGATCCTCCTAGATACCCAAATCAATCCGCCCGAGCAACAGAGAGAAGACCCCTCAGTCCCGTCTCCTGCACTCCCACCCTCCGTTATCAACCACAACCGCAACCGACACACCCAAAAAAACCGAATCCCGAAATCCCTTATCACCACCACGACTACAACCACTTTTCACATCTATCTCCACAAAACAAAATAAAAACCCCACAACCGACAACAATGTCGTCGCATCTATCACCATACGGTGGTAAAAACCCCGACGACCTCCTCGCTCCATCTCCAACCCCGACCCACACCGCCGACCACGCATCAACCGCAGCCAGGGATCCGACCAAGAAGCACGAGCCTAGCTCTTCGTACCTGAAAGATTTAAACCTGGTCGCTGAAGCCGCAAGACGGGCGCAGAATGCCCTGCTAGCCAGGGATTTTGAGAATTGCTCCATGTAGGTATCACCCTACCCTGTCAAATCTCGCATATCTCGTGGAGAGGAAAAAAAAAACAAAAAGGCATTGCATAAGAATATGTTTAATATGCTAACATGGATATTTTCCCTAAAACAGAGACAAGCGGTAGACGATGTGAAACGACGACTCTAAAATATGAGAAAGAAGATTTTTTTTTTGAAAGAAGGGTGTTAAAAACGACCAAAATCTACTGAAGTCCATCTCCGCAGAGGAACGGCATCGCATGGCTCTCGATTACTGATACCACCCCCTCACCCCCTCCTCTCTCTGAGGCAGGGAGGGTTATAAATGCATCTTAACCGTGCATGATGGAAAAAATGCAAAAAGCCGTTCACACCCGGTTTCCAAAGAAATAAAAAAAGAAGCAAACCAAAGAAAAACCCACGATACCCCAACTTTTTTTCCTTCTTCTTCTTCTCCGCCTTTTTTTCTTTTCTTATTCCTCTTCAATTCTCAGCGCCCTCGAGCTCTTCTCTCCTCTCCATCTTCTCCTTTTTTTTTCACTTACTTTCCCCGCAAATTCCCGAAATAGTCATCTTTGCTCTTCCACTCCTGATGCAGCTGTACCAGATTCGACACAGCCCGTAATAATCGATAACAAAACATCCTCCTCCTCCTCATCAGTCCCTACACTCTACACTTCATCAGCACCTCTCACACCCTCATTTCCACCGATTCCATCACCCAAATCGATTAATAATCCCCCTCCAGGAAACCCATAGACGGGAAACCCCAACAAACAAACTTCTCACTCACATTTTTTTTTAACGACAGCTACTTATCCGGTGTTCCTTCCGTGCTTTTACTGTTCTTGCGTCCAGTTATGATATCAAATAGACCGCACTCCCGTCGCCGACTTCTCTTTTTTTTTGTCTTTTACAAGCCAGTTATTGATTGATTACACTCGAACCAACGTTTTTCAATGCCTTACTTCCTTTTTAATCGTCTTTTATTTATTTATCGGTACTGGAGTTTCTGTGTATTAGTTAGTTTAATCTTTTACTTGTTATTTCTTCCTCTTGGATAAGGGATGTTCAGTTCTTATATTACTACACGATTTCAAGATGGTTTATAATCCCCCCCTTTTTGGGGGGGTTTTACGTCGCGAATTAGAAATGGGGGTTTAACTTTTGCCGTTTGCTTTGATTACTTACTTACTCACTTACTTGCTTCAAGATGATTGATTGATTGATGCTATTCTGTTCATGATGAGAAATATATATCTAGATGGCTAGGGTCTAGGATAATGTAATTGGGTTCGGGATACGAAATTATATTATACATACACTACTATCTTTGGGATGAGATTGGGATTATATATGGGTTTATTTATCACATCTACAACCCGTGCTGTATCTTGTACCAGTAAAGCTCCCGAGGTAGAGTACCTCCGACCTCCGTCTCGACATTTATATGCAACCTAAACCTCGCCTACAAGGATCTAAGTCGCCTACATCCTATTCCTATTCGGGCACATTGTCATGATAATACCACGCAGTCAACACTATATTTAAAGATTTTCAACCCATTTTATTTTTTCCCATTTAATAGTTCCATGAAGTTCTTCCCTCGGTCATAAACAAAAACCGCACTTGATGGTATACAGGGCCCATCGGAAGACCATATTGGACTTGCCGGATGTTTTTAGAAAAGGATGGTTGAGCATGTCCTTTCTTGAACCCGATACCGTGCGTGAAATGATCAGGGGGTACAAAAAGCAGTGTAGAGTGGTAAAAGGAAACGATTTGAAAACAGTAGAGAGGTGGTTTTTTTTGCGTGCAGGATAAAACGGGGGATAAGAACCTTCGAGAAGTTAAGTTGAGGGTTCGAGAAGGACCTTTTTGTCTTCCAGACCGAAAGGCATTTTGAGTCCGGAATAAGAAAAAGGGAAGGAAAGTTATGAGAAGTTTTGGAAGTCAGGAAGGGGGGGTTGTTTTTCTGACTGAAAGTTAGGGGAGAAAGATAAAGGGTTAGTAGTTAAAGGCCTGGAGTGTCGATGACAGCGGAGACCATCGAGATATAGTCGGTTAGATGTAGAACATGGTTTGCTTCAAGTTCTCGTGGACCCCGTGGCCCCAGAGACTGACAGCCCGGTCGAAGACTTGACTGGGATTGGATCCCCCACCGGCAGACTCGGTTGCGACATCGGTCGTTGCGTCCATGATAGATGACAAATATATTCTTGCTCTATCGCAAGCGAGGTCCGCGAACTTGGCTAAAGGGAAGAAATTATGGATGGTTAGAACGAGTCAGGTAGCTCCGGGAACCGGGTCGGTGGTGTTCGCTTACCGGGTGGACAGAGTGAAACAGCCTTCGTCGCTCGGCAAAATAGATGAGATAGGTTCATCGTCTGGGAATTATAAAAGGTCAGGTCGAGGAACACCGATTGAGTTGTGTTAGGAAGACACCTACCATCCTTTGCAGCTCGTCTGCGGACCACCCGTTCTCGCACCTCAGGATAAAATAGTGCGCTGGTCTGGCTGTGCCTTGGAGGCACTTGTGGGGTTGCAAGAAGAAGTCGAAGTTGTAGACGTCCGTCACTCCACGATCTACGACGGTTCCGGGGAGACAATTTTTTCTGTCATCTGAGAAGTCATCATTCATTGGGTAGAACCGCGTGTGATGGCGTTTCCCAACCACAGCCAAGGTGAATCGTGGGCGGAAGCCACCCTCGAATCGTTGACAGGCCCTGACAATCTGAGGTAGTTCCTTGGTTAGGACATGGAAGTACTGCCCTTCGGAGACACCATCCCGGTAAATGACGACCTTCTCCGGTGTACACCCGTTGACTCTCTTGTATTCAGCCAGGCGTTCCGTGAACATCTCCTCCAGCGACTCAACCATCTCACTCTTCTCCTGGATCCGGATGGACGCCGGGTAGTTGCTAAAATAGCGATCACAGCTTGCCACGACCGCGGCCATCGAAGGTGCTCCTCGGGCGCTGAGCGGTGACGGGTGCGTCACGTCGATACCTACCAGCATAGCAGGCTAGGGGAAAACACAAGTTAGTGCGTGCAAAACCAAGCACTCAAGTACTTGAGTATCCCTCGACACCAACGCTCCATACCTTTTCACCATTGTACAACCACTTCAGCTCGTTCTTGGGCAGGACGTGGTTTGTACCTCCAATCCGGACATTCACCTTCAACAGCACGTTGGCCCAGTATTGCTTGTTACCTTGACGGTCGAGACCCTTTGCCGCCTTGCTGAAAAGACAGATAACCGTCGGGATTCCTATCGGAATCACAGGTCAGAAACTCACCTCATCCCCTCTCCTCCACTATCCGGGCATCTCGGCTTACCTGACTTTAGGTCTCCAAAGTATTTAATCCTCTGGAACAACTCACGTACTTCGTCAGGAAGTATTACGAGCATGATGTCAGGTTTACTACTCTCATACTTTTTGAGCAACGGTTCGATGTCTGAGTATGAGCCGTCAACCCTCATCTTCTCCTCTCGGCATGAGGACGGATCGGACTTATTATGGGCTATCCCCATATCCTCGCAGGTTTCTCGGAACTGCTTCACCATCTTGGTGATGGTGTCCGCGTTGTAAGATCTCTCCCTGGTATTTGTGAAGGACAATACGAGGAGGCGTTTGAGGGTTCCACCTTGGAACAGTCTTTGCTCTCGGAGGTTCCATTGACCCTTCCCTCTTTCGACTTCCATGGTTCGTTTTTGGTATTGGATCGTTGGAGTTGGAAGCACCCTCGCCGGCACAACCGCCATGTTCGGGTCTATCTTGATACCGAACTTGTACTGCCATCGAGGTCAGCTCAATAAGTTACCCCCAGACAGCTACCAAGACGCTTACAGGAACTGATTCTATCGTGTTATCAAAACCCAGGGTTTTGAGCCCCGTTCCAGTAATAGTCCTCGCATTAGTTGTTGGGTCACGGCTACCAATGAACTGGTGTTAGACCGATACCGACAACCCCCACGACCTCGCAGAGAATACTTACCATGCGAATCTTATCATGTTCGATGTCTGGTTCTCCGACATCTTTCCTCGGTACAATTGCCCGGGTGCTACTGCGCATAATTCGATAGGGACCATCGTGGTGCCAGACTGGAAGAGCTGGATCTTTGGGAATCGCAATCCGATCCCGTACTCTTGACACAGCCGTTAGTCCAATTCCAATTCTGAGGCTAAAGCACTAACTTACTCTTCTGGAAGTATACTTGGACACTGATGACACCATATTCCTCGGATGAAAAAGTTGCTTCATTGGCGTCTTGGTGGGAGATCTGGCCCACGACGAACGTCTTCGCATTCAAATGTCGCATGGTGACCTTGATGCGGCGAAGGAAACTGGAGAGACGCTTCCTTTCCGACTCACGAAGGGGCTGGTCCGTCATATTTCTACCGAAGAAAAGGCCGATAGCATCGACCATTGGAATCTCTTTGTAGAACGGTGACGCGACCACGTTGATATTGCACAGGACCCGGCCGAAGCTAGGGCGTACACTCTTGTAGAACCCTTGGACAGCTTCAAGCCCGCCCCCCAAGTCTGCGGAAATGCCACCCTTGAATGGAATCTGGAAAAACTTGTTCTTCCCAGCTCCGGCGGTTCTAGCATTGACCTCGGGGCCGCGGTTGAGAACGATGTTCAGGATTTGTATGAGGTCCTTGGATAGGTCCGTATCGTTCTCATGGTCCTGATCGCGGTGTTTGCTTTGGCCCGATACAAAATTCTCGGAGAGCACCGACGCTGCGACCGATCCGCGTGCGCGAATCTGAACACCGAACTCCTTGGACTTTGGGTGGGGGCCTGGTGGAACATCACCTTCGAACCAGAGTTTGACTGTGAATGTTTCATCATTCCCTAGGTGAAGGTCGTCCAAAGGTAGTTCCTTTGAGGCAAAGCAGAGGGTGCCGCCATCCGTAACAACCTCAGAGCTGAAGTTGCCTAGACCCTCTTCTATAAAGAGGTCTATAATACGACGCCTGGCGGTACGCCTCTTCTCGTCTGGAGTGATCCTGATCTCGTACCTGAAGTACACCTGGCCAGGCTTGAAGATGAGCGGGAAGTAATTGGCCCTGACAAGCGTGTTTTGACCGGTGGTACCAAAGCCGCGACGAGGTGGGAAGTCGCCTTCATGGATTTTGCCGGGGAATGCCCTCGCCTTTACGATCATTTCACCCTCGACTTTGGTAGCACGTTCATCAGGCTTTGTTGGCGCGCCGCTGGGGTTGAAAAGTTGAATATTACCCCCGCGGCCTCCACCGCCTTGATAGCCACCACGGCCTCCGCCCTGGAACCCACCACGACTGGAGGAAGCCATCTTGGAGGACAAGGGGAGTGGAAATTAAACAGGGCTATCTGAGGCTGGTTTCGAGTCAGAAACGGACTTGAATCTATGAAAATGCAAATATACAACACGAGGTCTCTAGAGCTGGATGTATCTGGGAATGATAAGGGTCTCGGATAACAGGGATTTGAGAGTGATGGGATAAAGGATCAAGAAATGTCAGACCGAAGACGCAATCGAATCGGTGCGAGCAACGGAGAGCGGACTGAGGCAACCAAAAACGCTCTCGCCGCCATGAAAGTGGAGGAAGCAACCAAGAACACCTCCACCGAAAGGAAAGAGGATGAAGCAACCAAGAACACTTTCACCGAAAGAAAGAGGTCGAAGCAGCCAAGGGCACCCTCGTCGAAGGGAGAAGAGAAGGAAGCGACCAAGGGCTCTCTCACCGAAGGGAGAAATGGAGGAAGCAACCAAAGACATTCTCACCGAAGGGAGCTGAGCTACCTGGTTGCAACGACCACTTCGAGCGATTGGGACGATTGAAGAAGGGGACCTTACCTAGCTCTCGGAGACGGGAAGCAAAGGAACGGGGCGAACTTACCGATTCAAAGGAACAAGGAGCACGAAGAGACGATTGCCGAAAGCTCAAACGAAGCCAGCAAAAGACCTTTCGATGGGGGGATTCGTTTACCTACGGGCACCTTGATTGAAGAGGATAGATGGAGGATGGGAAAAAGGAGGATGAAAGGGAGAAAGAGAGAAAAAAATTCTGGGACAGAAGGAGGCCTATTTATACCCGGGTTTACTGGTGCGCAGGTGCATGAGATCAATTACGGCTTGATACGACTGTCTGAAAGACGTCTGAGGGCTATGCCCTGTGCCTACGGCTGCGGATGCATTCAAATGAGCGTAGATGCAGATGAATGCCTTTCCTGGGAATCTACGGGCCGTCCTGCGCAGCTCTGATGGCCGTCAAAAGCTGGGGGAGTCGTCTGGGGAGTCGTTTATGAGGAGGCCCTCTAGCGCAGGTCAACCTCAATATCACGTTTCAAAACGGTGTCTGGTTTTACGGCATTAAATCGATCGGGACAGGCTCGAAATTCTGAGGCGAACCACCGTATTCTACGCTTATCATTTCGCAATTGACGACTCAGCGTTCTTGGGAAGCAATGGATATTCAATGGGATTCGGTTCTTAATTTGCGTTGATTGTGGAAATTACAACAGTATGCTCATTTATAGAACTCTCACGATCTGAGGGTCTGCGGCTCTGACGGGCGGAAGCTGTTGTAGCCTTATATCAAATTTATGGGATCGTTGAGTCGTCATTAAATTACGTTGGGGTTATTTTGGCACGATTGCACGATTTATGTGATATTTGATACCGGTAAGCCTAAACACAAGGGCTAAGAGGCCTAGGTTGGTATGCTGTCCCTCTCTAGCATTTACGTCGACAACTCTATATTGTGGGTAATTCGTATGGTGCGTGGAGGATGGAAATTTATGGTCTATCTCTATATCTACTTATCTAAGTACTTACCTATCTATCTACTAAGTAGGTGCGTGCGTACGTACGTACGTACGTAATTGCGAGATCAAAGTCCAATTATCCACTGCGCGCTCTACCTAACCCCATATTCCGGAAAACTTTTTGATTTACCTCCCGACTTTCCGCCGCTCCCTCTCCATACCAAACTTGACGGCCTCAAGGGCATTCGCAACGGTCTTTTTAGGCTTATATCTAGGCTCTGTGCCCGGCTCGTAAACTCCAGTTTCGACAAGAATGCTGTACCAATCAGACTCCGAATGCTCGTCGTATTCGTTCGAACCTCGAATGTCAGATTCCGGTGTATCTCCAACGAAATACACCGTCTTGGGTGGTGTGGGGTCATCGAATAGGTCTTTACGCCATTGCTGCAGCACTCTTGTGGCGTAGTCAAAGGTGGCCTTGCTCGGTTTTCCGTAGGTGGTGACATCGATCGATTTGCCTGTAGACTCCTTGTACAGGGCTTCAATCATAATTCTGTTTGGGGGATAAATATTAGCCTTGGGGTCCGGGTGGATTGCTGGGAAAACTTTTGGAATAGTTTTATTTTACGACCTCAGAGCGCCCATTCCGTATCTTGTCAGATCATAGGCAGTGGACCAGACGACATCGTTATGAGCGAAAAATATTGGCGGACCTTCCGTGTGAGTCTCGGATACAGTTCCCATCTTCCCGTTCTACGGCCCCAATAGTGTTATTATTTCACAATTCATTATTTGGGGGGTTTTGTGAATAATTTACCTTTGACATGAGTAGCTCGAGAATTATCTGAGCATCGGATGCCCAATCTCTACTATCCGCGAACACGAATATTGCCTCGATATTGACGTCCGTGAAGTCCCGCCGCTTGGAGTTTGCGTATTCCTCTTCTGTTAACTTTCTAAACGGGCAGACCGATGGTTTCCATTTTATGAGGTCACCGGGAGTTACGACGTCCTTGAAACCGCTATATTCAACCCAATTGTTAGCCACAGGTTTCCGAGATATGAGAACGATATATCCTTACTAGTTCTCAGCGACATGTCTACATTTTTCACCCTCTCCTCCAACGACAAGGACAGTATGATACTGCGTAGCCATCTCGCTCATCGGCGTATGACCGCAGATAAACTGTTCTGGTGAGACAGCGACATCCAACTGCCTACTCAAATCAAGGCATCTTTCGGCTTCAGTTTTTCCACCGCCTAGTACAGCCCAAACAATTAACACTTGATATCTCGAATACTCTTCAAACCGCAACATAAACTAACCATTCGTTAAAAATATGTACGGCACTTTAACCCCTTCCTCATTATCACCGTTAAGTATCCTAAGCGCTTCCTTCGCCTCGGGGATTACGTTCCCGCCTCTTAAAAATACACCATCCAGATCGAATCCAAAGACGTAGTCTGGCACCACGCTTGATAACTGCGAGGCATCGCTGATATCGCCGTCATCTTCGTCGAATTCGACTGCTGCCTCTTGAGTAGGGTTTTCAAGATGGTCTCTTGCTAATGCTATTGTCTCTGCGATTGTTGTGGAAGTAGGGGAGCCGCCTAGTGGTGATTCTGGGAGGATTACTGTGGGCCCGTGGGATAGGTCTTCCTTTGTGGCGTCGATACTAGAGAGACGACAGGCATGGTGGGTGGTTGAGCAGTTGGTAGATATGTGAATGGGAACCGGCATTGTGCGATATTTGTATCAAGTTGAATGGAATTTTGATGCTGTATATCGATTTTATACTACAGAGGAGTACCTAGTATTCAGGCAAACCTTCAGACTGCCTCAACGGCTAACTTATATATCCCAGGATGTGTAAGTTTTAAAAAGTTCTTAATCATCAATCCTAAAAATTTATTTTGAGATAGGATCTCGTCTTATAATTGGCATGTGAATCGAGATGCTCGGAACTCTTATATGCATCTATGAAGATCATTCCAGGGAAGGACCCTATTGATCGAGGTTTTAATGTTCAGACGGGACATCTGAGCAGCTTATGAGACCGAAACTAGCTCCCTATCATTGCCAATGACGTCGAATAGGCCCTGCTAGTAGGCAATCCATAAGCGGGACGAAAACCGTTCGGAAACCCGTATTTGCAACCGGGCTGCCAAATCGAAGAAGCTTTCTTGGTACCAAAAAGCTAGGTAAATGCAAGGGCCCTAGCTAATCGATGCGGTAGTGACATCACTCGCTACTAGTGTGGCTTCCCCTTTGAAACATAACCAGCCATCGAAAGACTTCCAGGCACACGCTGAAGAATTTTAACATGGATGCCGACTCAGTCTACCATGTCTTGTTGGGGAACCGGCCTAATTCTGCGTTGTCGCTGGTGTTTCGGCCAGATCACCACAGCTCTTTCCCAGGATTCTGCTATAAACCTCTCCCCTTCACTCCACATCCAGTGAAGACATGGACCGATAACAACCGAAGAGAACAAAAAGCGGAAGAAGAAGAAAAAAAGGAAGATGAGGTTACAACAGAGCTCCTCTCATACCGCGAATCAGACATACATCAGCCTTACAAGGTTACTCTCCCGTCTCGAGGAGAAATTCCCGGTCGATGCCCAGCATGTTCCGACGTCCAGGCCGTCGGCGTTTGAGATGGCCAAGGTTAAAGCTGTACGTCATATCTCTCGACTAGAACCTAACTGTCAAAGAATGAACAACAAGATGAAAATTTTAAAAGAAAAATCTTTACGAAATGAAATTTGCTAACTCCAGGTTGATTTTGTGATTTTTTGAGGGATAGAATTTAGAATATGCGCATACCCTTCTGCTGCAGCTGGAAACTGAGGCTCTTGGTATCAAAAACCCTAGCCAGAAACAGATTGCCCTCTCAAATCTACAGCCTCAGAAGAATACTGCAAGGAGACTGCAGGATGTCGTTAATGCACTGGACCTTCTTGTAAGTTTGCAAGAAGAGCATGAAAAATGATAGAAATATTAAACGAATAATATAGGAAGATACAACGGTCATCCGGGTGATAGAAGAACCGCCAGATGTTCAGGAAGAGAAAATACCAGAAGCTCCAGTTCCGGTGATAGCACCTCCGAAGCCGACGGGTGTACCGCTTCCACAGACAGTAGCTCCTCCGGCTCCAACGACTGCTCCTGCATCAAGTATGGTTATCCTCAAAAATATTATATGGAGCATAGTAATGCTAACATATTTGAAGACGAACCAACATCTGTCCTACGAAATCGTCTAGGAAAATACTCAGGAAATGAGGAGAAACAGGAGATCAGTGCCGAGGAGCAGCTACTTCACGACCGCCACGAACAAGATGACCTCTCAGAGAGTCTCCTCAAAATGGCAGAACAACTGAAGGCAAACTCCCTGCGGTTTGCAGACGACCTGGAAGGAGAGAAGGATATCCTCCGTCAGACGGCTGAAGGGCTGGATAAAAATACCACAGGGGTTCAAGCAGCCGGGCTCCGAATGTTGAAGTTGAAGCAGGGACAGGACGTTACGTGGTGGTATCAGATGAAAGTATTTGCAGCATTGATTGGATTGGTGAGTTCCAGTCTTCTGTATCATTTTATGACTCTGTTGGCTAACGTTTGGCCGTAGGCGTTGACGGCGGTCATAATATTCTGGTTGCCCAAATTGAGATTTGGATCTTTTACTTTGTAGACATATTTTTAGCATATCTCGTGACGGTCAATCGACGGCCGATGACCTCGCGGATTAATATATTCCCATATTCTCTGCAATATATATTTTATTTAATCCGAATGTCTACCGATTCCCTGCATCCATTTCTAATGGCTAAACAGTATCCCCTTCATGATTTAACCGCAATGGACATAGCTCAGTTCGTCCCGGGCACAGCTTCCTACCAAGCGCAGGCCGCCGACCATATCAACAAATTTTTCGAGACCAACGAACTTACCACCCAACAGGAGTGCGACGAGCATGCCGTCACCCTCGCCGGAAAGGCCGTCAAACCTACGGCTATACAAGGGCAGACATGTTATACTGTCGTGGCTGCAGACGACTCAATGGTAGTCCAATTCCGTCGACCAGATTGCCCACTCGACATTGCGGGTCTGGACACCGCTCGAACGATCTATGGTAGGAGATTTGTTCCCGCATGCATATCTCGCGGGTCGTGGCGGGGATTGTTCGTATACACCATGGACGCAATTCAAGGGGATGCTTTGGCGATAGCCCGGCAACGTCTGTTCATAAATGAAAACAAGCATATTTTATTGTCGACTATATCCGATTATTCTGCGTTCGTTTCCCCGTCTGCAGTCCGAAATAAGGCCTCTGTACTGACTTCTGTATTTGAATGGTAAAAATATATAGCTTCTTTGCAGCCTCTTGGACTAATAGATCGGCCCACCCGGATTTGAAGCAAATCTACCAGGACTACGACGCCCGACTCGCCAAGCTCGCTGATACTCTACCACCAAAGTTTTACTCCAAGCTTAACACAGCACGGAATCAACTATGGAGGATCTTTGACAGCGTCCACCCAATCGTACTTAACCACGCCGGGCCCACAGATACCGGCGTCCACGTAGATACCACAACAGGCCGTATCACCGGTATCGTAGATTGGCTGGGGACATCAATAGGTCCGTTCGGAGTATCAATATGGGGCGTTGATATCGCGCTCGGGGTAGAATCCGACAATGAATGGCACTGGCATCCGGCTCATACCGAGCTACGGCAGCAGTTTTGGGAAACACTGTCTAATGCCGTGGGACCGTTGACTGATGACCAGATCAGTACGACAAAGATCGGTAGAGCGGTGGGACTTTTCCTTGCGTTTGGGTACTGTAAGGGCGTGCCGGTGGAAGATGATGATTCGAAACTTTTGTGTCTTGACGCGCTGTTAGCTGTGGAATGAATCAAAAAATCAAAATCATGATCAGATGAAGTTCGGGATGCATTGTCATTGCATGAGAATTGAAATGAGGTCGTCGTCCCGAGGCAATGGCTTCTCGGATTAACTTTTGGGTAGCGAGCCAACCCACGCGACTGGTCGGTTCCTGCATGAAGCCAGGGGCAAAAAGAAGTCCGGGGCTGCCGCCCAACCAGATCGGTCTAGATTTCGATCATGTAATCATCCATTCCAACTTCCATCATAAGCAAGAACCATCCTGCAAAGCCCATACGAACCCCCTTTACCATCAATCACGGTCTCCGTACGCACTTTTATTAACCGTCCCGGCCTCGCTGCTTTGACGGCCGCCGCCAGAATGCGTACCGCTAAAACGCAGGCCGCGCAGAAGATTCGGTCCTTTGCAAACACCACACCGACAACGCGCCAGACGAGGACGTCTACTACCACGATAGTGTCGAAATTGGCTACTCCGCATAAATCGAAGTCAAAAAAGGCGCTAGTAAAAGAGGAAGAAGAAGATAATGATATCTCGGATTCTGAACTATCATCTGCACCGTCGGACCTCGAATCCGCTTATTCCGAGTCTCAAAAGGCGCCGAGTGATGATGATGAGGAATACACAACATCTCCATACTTCAGCTCCACCTCCTCACAGCAGCCATCCAAAAGGCGGAAACGTGATATAAAATCCGAGCCCAACAACGTCAAAGAAGAGGACTTCAAAAGCGAGGAAGAAGAGGATTCGGATGCCAAACCCTCAAAACCAAAGCCAAAGCCAAAACCCTCCAAACCAAAATCCGTAAAAATTAAAAAGGAAAAAGGAAAATATGTAGACGTCCACTACGACCCACCCTCAAACTGGCGAGAAATGTACGATTTAATCAAAGAAATGCGTCTACGCATCCCCGCTCCAGTCGACACCGTAGGTTGCGAACGTCTCGCCCAGACCGATGTCCCGCCAAAAGTATACCCCATAATAATTCTCCATACCTTCGGAACTACCTTTCAATCTAACAAATATGCATCAAAACCCCCCAGGTAAAACGTTTCCAACATCTAATAGCCCTAATGATGTCCTCTCAAACCAAGGACCAAGTAACCGGCGAAGCCATGCGACGTTTGCAAACCGAGCTTCCGGGCGGATTAACCCTCGAATCAATCCTCGAAGTCACACCGACCCGGTTGAATGAGTTAATCTGTCAAGTGGGCTTTCATAACCGGAAGACGGAGTATATCAAAAAGGCTGCGGTGGTGTTACGTGATAAATTCGACGGTGATATTCCGACTGAGGTGGAGGATATGATGTATGCACAATTAATCTCTTGAGCATTCCAAATGTTAGAGTACCGGCTGCTAACTATTACTCAAACCAGGTCCCTCGACGGCGTCGGTCCTAAAATGAGTTACTTACTCGAACAATGCGCCTGGGGAAAATCTTCAGGCATAGGCGTAGACGTCCACGTCCACCGTATCGCAAACATGTTCAAATGGGTTCCTCAATCTTCAGAACCAGAGGTAACGAGAGTATACCTGCAATCGTGGCTACCCAAGGAACTCTGGCGGGAGATCAACTGGCTACTCGTGGGGTTTGGACAGTCGGTGTGTTTACCTAGGGGTAAGAGGTGTGATATTTGTACTATGGGGCCGAAATCGACAGGTGGGAATGGGATGTGTAAAGCTGGTATTGTGGTTAAGAATAAAACGACAACGCCAAAGAAGATTAAGAAGGAGATCAAAATCGAAGAAGGTGATGACGAGGTCGTTGTTAAGAAGGAAGAGGAAACGGTCGAGGAGAGTGAGTGGCAAATAACCGATCCGTTAGGAATGAATCCGGATGCAAAGATAAAGGTTAAAAAGGAGGAGATCAAGGAAGAGACCCACGTTCTGCCGAACGAGATACCTGATATAGAAGATATAGTCGGCAGACCAAGGAGGAATGTAAAGCGAAAGCGATGATATCATGTAATAAGTGATCATCAATTGGAATTCTTGTTACCTCAGCTTTGGATTGGGGGGTATTTAATTTCATGCGCAAAACGCCATACAAAATCACCTCGCTTTTTATGCGCCAACAGCAGATCAGATGAAGCGTAAGGACCAATGTGGGGGGCGTGTATATGAGTTCACCAGTACATGTAAGAGTGAGATGCACCGAAAACTTTAAGCATGTCCCTCGCCTGTCTCCTCGGGTGACAAATAGTCCTTCTGCTCTGCCGCCTTGTACTCCGCAATAAGATCCTGAACAACGGCCCTGTATAATGATTAGCATGGGAAACCCGAGTAACAATTAGTAGTGAGGCTTACTTCGACTCATCAAACTCGTCCAAGCTGTCTGTGAAGGGTGCTACTTTCTTGTACTGCTCCAAGAAGGCACCACGCTTCCTCAAGATATTATACTGCTTAAGTATCCGTTCAAATAACTGTGTCCTCCGTCAGCAGGCGAAATTTTCGCTCCGGACTGGACGAAAGGTATACGTACCGTAGCAACCGAAGTATGATTCGCGAGCATAAGCCCGCTAACACGATGTGACATCGGAATATACGGCGACTTCTTCGTCAATGCGACTTGGATACTAGCGGGACCCCAAGGGATAAATGTCGCCAACTTTCTTTCACGAATACGAAGCAGCGATTTATGCACCTGGAGAAACGTTAACCAAATCCGGAAACCAGCTGAGAGGGAGAACTTACATCCGTAGGATCCGCCTCTCCCTGGATGATGTTCAAAATCGAGATGTAACAACTCTGCTTCGTTGGCATCGCCGTCACCATTCGATTCTTTGGCTGCAGCAGCCGACGCATCACGTCTAGCACCGTCGTCTTTCTAACAGTCTTCCCTTGGCTAACACTGTCACTCGTAAACGGGGTATACGACGTCATCAGGAAATGACATCGCGGGGTCGGGATCAACGATGCGATGATACCAACGAGGTCGTTGTGCATGTACCCAGGATATCTTAGTGTGGTAGTACTCGCGCACATGACCGTCGATACTAGTTGGTTGGTCTGGGTGAGCGATGGTTCCTGGACGTGCAGTCTGTCCGCTGCTATCCTCGTTAGAGCGCCGTTATCCAAGACGACGACCGAATCTGCATTTTGTGTCAAACGTCGTAGGGCGAGTAAGCTGTTGTATGGCTGGACGACTACTTCTCCACCATTCGCCATGTCCGGGAAGACCGAATATGTCTGAATAAGCTTCTTCGGAAATCTGTCGTTCAGCTTCTCTAGCAAGAAAGATCCCAGTCCAGATCCGGTACCACCAGCTATTGAGTGTAGCAGCATAAATGCCTGTGTAAACCATTTGATATCAGTAAGATACCCCAAACAGACATAGTGTTGAAACCATCAGCGTACCTCAAGCGAATCGCTTCCGTCTGCTTCTCGATCCAGCATCTCCATGACCTCCTCGAACACATTCTCACCAGCGTTGAACCCCAATGCCCAGATATTTCCCGCACCACCTCCATCTTTCGGTACGTGGAAGTTTTCAGGGTTGTAAATGTTCTTGTATGGGCCTGTTTGAATACCGTGGATGACCTATCGCGGTGCCCGCTGCTTAGCACAACATCCAATGTCCGTACGAGTCGATAGAAAACCATACTCTCGGCTCCAAATCCAACAATATAGCTCTCGGAATGTATCGTGTATCGTCAGACTATCTCATGGTAAGCCTATATCGCTGCAATAGCCGAGCCTGAGCTCCAGTAATACCTGGTAAAAGAACACATCCTTTCTATCCCCTCCTTCCGTCGCAAAATCTTCCAGATTCCCGTCCCGGCTTATACCGTGTTCCAGACACAGCTGCTGCCAGAATTGGCTTCCAACTAAAAAGCGCGCCAGAATACTTCGTTAAATGCCGTTCCTATCCTATGAATGGTATCTCGATTCCCGAAACGTACTGCTGTTCCCGCACTGTCCGGCCTGTATTGTGATGATTTCTCTAATCGATAACGAAGATAGCGTATTAGCGTGTGACCGGGGTTTTTTCGTGGCATGGAGCTGGTTAGGTACCGCGGCATGGTTATTTAAGTGCGAGCGGTCGATCGCTCGAAAATTAGGAACCGAACTTCTATCGATGGCAAGGTAGGTGTTCACGGGAGCTCAGGGTATGATGGTATGGGTGATTCTTTCCCTGAGATGCCCTTTATCGCGGTTGGCTGGTGGTGTTTCTTAGGAAGAGTTACGCGGGCAGAGTTCGACGTTGTTGGGTGTTTGTTGACAGGCGGTTTGTGCTCCGCGCTAACCACTGCATACTTTATATCTGCGGTGGACCTTCGATACCTTGCATGGTACTTTACCGAACATTGCATCCTGCTTTCTTGTTAGATCGCTGCTATATTCTACAAACTATTACATTGAGTGGACATAGATATCCTAGCGTTCATCGCTTGGATAGAAGATAAATATGAAAAAGGTATGCCCGTGACTATACACATCAATTAGATACTGAATGACCCTTCGATATATACAGGGCTGTCCAATCCCAGTCTTTACTGGGGGTGCGATATATAGATGTATGACGGCCCTGGACAGCAGATGTTTGTCTTCTTGGTATCCCCGTTTAGTAGCTCGCAATAGCGAGGTCTCGTCTGTGCCGCAGACGACATGAGGGGTCGTCTTTCCCTAAGAGAAATCGGTTCCCAAAAGCGCTAGGGGACTGTCTCCTCTATTCGTCCCTGGCTATACATATCAAGAATCGAATCCCATCTTCCGAAAATCGGTCCCCCGAATGTCCCTCGATCAAGGCGATATCAAAACCAAATCTCCAAAGGAGTATACCGTAGGATGGATCTGTGCGCTTCCAAAGGAGCAGACCGCAGCGAGCGCATTTCTCGACGAAAGACATTCCGAACCGAACCCCCCGATCCCGGGCCATGATGAGAATTCATACATTTTGGGATCAATAGGCAAGCACAATATCGCCATAACCTGCCTTCCAAAGGGGAAGGTTGGCACAAATGAGGCAGCGATAGCTGCCACGGAAATGATGCGCACCTTTCCCTCTATCAGGCTTGGTCTTATGGTTGGAATAGGCGGCGGAATCCCACCAAATATCCGGTTGGGCGATGTTGTCGTCGGTACAAGCGTCATCCAGTGGGACTTCGGGAAAGAAGAAATGGGCGGTACTTTTAAACGAACCAGCGCTGCTAACAACCCGTCGAGGTTACTACTAAAGGCAGTATCGAGGCTCGAGACCGTCCACGAATTAGAGGGATCACGGATTCCTGAACACCTCGAGAATTTGAAAAAGACCCGGCCAAGGCTGGCACTCAAGTACACATGGTCTGCGGCTCGGAAAGACCCACTGTGTATCACGGACTCTTCTCAAAGTTGGCTGGCTTGGCTCATAGGGCTCCTCTGGTTCCGTTGGTTTGTCTGGCTCATTGGGCAAGGCTACTCGGACAATAAGTCGAGTGCCGGTACTATTCCCGAGAGACAACCAGGGGAAGTTTGTGTCCACTACGGTCTCATCGCGTCCGGCAACAGAGTGATAAAAAATTCTAGGGTGCGCGATAACCTAAACGATAGTCTGGGTGGGAATGTGCTCTGCGTCGAGATGGAGGCTGCGGGGTTGGTAAACTTTCCATGCCTGGTTATCAGAGGCATCTGCGATTATGCGGACGAACGAAAAAACGACGAGTGGCAGGAATATGCTGCGGCTACCGCTGCAGCTTTCGCAAAAGAGCTTCTGGAAACTATACGGCCGGTCGATGTCGAAGGAGAACGTCCTATGGGAGAGATACTCGAAAAGCGTTAGTTAACCATAAACATATCCCTCGATTAGAGCAAATGGTTGCTATAAGTCCCAAGAACTAAGCTTGTTTAGGTATGTAGTGAATACTGTTTCCGATATCGTTTTAACAATAAAATCCAGACTGGATAAAAAAGACGATCTTAGAGTTCTCAACTGGTTGACACCAGTCGATTTCGATGACCAACAGACGGACCACTTTAACAGACGGCAATCGGGATCTGGAAAGTGGTTTTTGGAATCGACCGTGTATAAAGATTGGGTAGACTCCAGAGCGATATTATTTTGCCCGGGCATGCCTGGAGCCGGAAAGACCATTCTATCGTCAATCGTCATCAACAGCCTGACTTCCCGGTTCCGTGACGACTCGAAGACCGGCATCGCATACATATACTGCAATTACAGACGTAAAGACGAACAAACTGCCCAAAACCTGCTGGCAAGCTTATTAAAACAACTATCTCGGAGTCAACCTACATTACCAACGGCTTTGAAAACTCTCCACGAGTACCATCAAGCCAAAGGGGGCCAGACACGGCCATCGGTCGAAGAAATTAGTGACGCCATCGAGTCTGTCTCCAAGGGGTATGAAAAGATCTTCGTCATAGTCGATGCGCTTGATGAATGCCAGACATCGGACAACTGCCGGAGCATTCTTATCACTGAGCTTCTATCAATGAACGCGAATTCTGGCGCCAGCGTTTTCGCCACTTCCAGGCATATTCCGCAGATTGCCCGGAGATTCGAAAGTACCCTCAGTCTCGAGGTCCGTGCATGCGATGAAGACGTCCAGATGTTTCTAAACACGCAAATAACAACGTCCACCGAAGATATGCTGATTAAGAATCGGGAGGAAATAACTTCTAAAATCATCGGGTCGATAGATGGGATGTAAGTTCTTGGTTTCGCCTCCACAGACAGTCTTACACATCTGGTTATCCAAATAACCAGCAATGGTCACCCCCAATCATCGAGCCTGCCTCCGACCTCTAAACCGCTCGACCGTTCTATCGCCAAAATGCTAGAACTGCTTGAGGTGCCAAACTTTACGTTGCACCGTTCTATGTATTCTTTTTTCCTCCGAATCGCTTCATTATCGGTTTACCGCAATCAATCGACATCTTAATAATCCCTGGTGTCGCTAGGTTTCTCCTGGCACGGCTTTACTTCGAGATGGTAAAGCATGAAACGACACTGAAAAGCCTCAGAAGGTCGTTAGAGGACCTCCGGTCAGGGCAGGACGCATATGATGATGCCTACAAACAAGCAATGTCAAGAATTACAGGCCAACACCAGCGGTGGAGGGATCTCGCGCTCCGGGTGCTCTCGTGGCTCACTCTCACGCAAAGGCCACTAAAGATAGAGGAATTACGACATGCACTCGCGGTGGAAGTAATCCTGCCACCCGACGAGCCGTCTACAGAACCCGACGCGGATAACATGGTGGAGAAGAACAAGCTCGTCTCCGTATGCGCTGGACTCGTCACAATTGATGAAGAAAGCAAAATAATCCGACTTGTACACTACACAGCCCACGAATATTTTGAGCGAACGTGGACGAACTGGTTTCCAGATGCTGAAACCGAGATCACGGAAGCTTGTGTCACCTACTTATCATATCCCGTCTTTTCATTACCCCCTGCAAACATCTTTGATACTTACCAGAGGAGAAACCCATATGTTCTCTTCAACTATGCGTCCAAGAACTGGGCACATCACGCTCGTCAGTTATCCAACCATGCTACGCCCTTAGTGTTGGGTTTCCTTAGAAGCAAAGGCCCACTACCGGCCTGCATTGAGTCTCACCTAAAGGGAGTGATGAAAAACCGAACTGGGCCGATTAGAGAACACCGCGCGGTCTGGAAAGGAGTGCAATACACAGCCTATATCGGGCTGTGGCAAGTCCTAACACTCTCCATGGAAACCGTAAACCCAAGTCTCAAAGATAATCGTGGCTGGACGTTATTGTCTATAGCCGCGGCGGGGGGTCATACCAAAGCGGTAGAGCTCTTGATCGATATGGGTTTTGATATAGAAGCCAAGGATAATGAAGACGAGACGCCTCTGTATAAAGCCGCCTATGCAGGGAATCTGGCGGCGATGGAGCTATTGCTAGATAAAGGCGCAGATATAAATGGGGGGAACTCCTATGATAGTTCGCCACTCCACAGTGCCGTATTCGGCGGGCAATTGGCGGCAATAGAGCTGTTGATAGATAAGGGCGCCGCCCTAAACCCCCAAAGCGGCCCCGACGGAGCGCCGCTACATTGGGCTGTCGAGCACAACCAGAAAGAAGTTGTGAACCTATTATTAAACAAAGGTGCAGAGGTCGATATCAGAACCTCAGACGGTAGGACCCCACTATTTTTCTACGGTTATGGTCCTATGAGCGACGCAATAGAGAAGATGTTAATCAGCCGGGGCGCGGATGTCAATGCTCGAGATAGCGATGGTCATACGCCGTTAACATGGGCCATGAAAAGAGGAAAGTACGAAATGATTGTGCCCTTATTGGACGGGGGTGCTGATCCAAATACCGCGCTCAAGAACGGTAGCACAGCATTAAAACTAGCCGCGCGTGGGGCTCCAGCCAAAATTGTGGAGTTACTATTAGATCGGGGCGCAGATATCAACGCTCAATGTGATCAAGGTATAACGCCGCTGATGAATACGATTCATTACAGTCGGCACGAGGACGAGGTGGTGGAGCTGCTTCTGAGGAGAGGCGCGGACGTAAATCGTCAAGATTGCAATGGCGATACAGCGTTGATATACGCTGCGAGCCATTACTACGGGCGGATAACGAAGTTGTTATTGGACGGGGGCGCAGATACGGACGTTAAAAACAACTTGGGCGGGACAGCAGTGACAAGGGCTGCATGGTGGGGAGGAGAAGGAATAATGGAACAGCTGATAGGTCGAGGTGCGGACATACATGCAACAGATAGTGGGGGTTGGTCGGGGTTAATGCTCGCTGCTTGGAGGGGGCACTGGAAGTCAGTGGAGCAGTTGATAGACAAAGGCGCAGATATACACGGTAAAGATCCTAGTGGCAAGAAATTGCTAATTTTGGCTGAGCCTGGTATACTGGGGTATCGGAAGGTGGTGGAGCGGTTGATAGACCGAGGCATAGATATAAACAGCAAAGATCTCAACGGTGAGACGCCACTGATGTTGGCCGCATTCGAAGGGTGGAAAGCGCACGTCAATTGGTTGATAGAAAGGGGTGCAGATGTGAACGCTCAAGATACCAGGGGGTGGACAGTATTGCATTGGACGTTGGTTGGGTGGCACAAATCTCAGCGTGCAGAGGATATCCGCCAGGTTCTGGGGCGGGGATCGGGGTTTGAGTACTCAGACACCCGTCGCGAAAACAGAAACATCAATTTTTTTGAGGCACCATCGCATCCGGAATTCGAGACGTCGGAAAATTGCTCCAAGCGAGTCAATCTTGGGTACGGGGATGTGGTGGAGCTATTGATAGACAAGGGCGCGGATATCAACGTTCAAGAAAACAATGGCCTGACGATATTGCGTTTGGCGTTGAATGCATGGCAGAAGTGTTCATTCAAGACTCAGCACAAAGAGATGGTGGAGTTGTTAATAAGTAAGGGAGCGAGGATAGAGCTAGAGTTAGCCCCATTACTCGGCTCACTCCAGTCGCAAAGCGCGGGTGATGAGGATGAGGGTGGTGGGGCTACCTGCACAGGTGGTGAGGGTGATGAGCGTATAGATGGTAAGGATGGTGGTACAGATGGCGAGGGCGATGAGAGTGTAGGTGGTGAGGATGATGAGGGTACAGGTGATGAAGATGATGAAGGTACAGGTGACGAAGATGATGAGAGTACAAATAATGAGGATGATGAGAGCGTATATGATGAGGAGGAAAGTATATACGACGATGAGAGTATATACAACGAGAGTATATACGATGAGAGTATAGGCGATGAGGATGCCGAACGTACAGATGACGAGAACGACGACGAGCGTATAGATAGCGAAGGTTATCGTACAGAGAAGGATATCAAGAGGATGAGGAAAGCACAGCTGCTGAGGATGATGGGAGTTACATTTGTTCAGAGTTGAATTCTACTTATGTATGATGTCTTTCCATCCCACTCTTTCGCTACATACACACTGCTCCGCAGCAAAGGTAGTTTGTATTTCTGATTTTGTACTTAGTAGGAAATACATGGGAATAGTCTTCCCTCGGTGTCCTAGCCTACAATGAGATCACCATGAGTTTAATTAATTAAATTTAAGTCTAAGATTATAAGCTCGACTGAAAACGCCCAGTCCTAGTACCCAGTCACGTACTAATACCACCAACATCCTCAGGTTCACAGGTGACCCCTACGACTAAAGTTAAAGTATACACCTTAAAGGAGAAGCCCCCCTCAATTCCAGCCACCATAGCCTCGTAACACTACCATGGTGACGGGAAGCTTTCCTTATAAGTATCATTTTGCGTTGCAACCGTTGTATTTTCGCTGCATATAAAACCCGCGAACCTCCCTCGAGACCTACTTCAACATTCATAACCAACTTCATTCACATTAACCCCCCTCCTTCTCCACCTCCATCTCCACCCCCATCCCCTTCATAAGCTAAGATAAGAAAAAGTAATAAAAACTACCAAAAGAATAAATAAAAAGAAAAAGGTTAGGTACAAACAAACGCTGTATGAATCTATCCATCACACAACAGGCTAAAAAGTTCGCAAATGAAGAAAAGAAGTAAATAAATCGCTAGAGGTCATAAAAAACGTCAAAGCGTAATGCCGAGAACCAATGATGATAGGATATAGTGAGAGAGGAATAAGTATGAAAGAAAAGGAGAAAGAAATCGTACAACCAATCAATCATTTCAAAAAAAAAAGAAAAAGTAAAAAAATCGCCAAAACATTTCATATCGTTACAGGATCGGGATGGGTTTTGCTTCGTATTTAGATAGAAGATGAATGAAGAGGGCATTAAAAAAGGAAATCGCTTGCGTAATAAAGTAAAAAATCCAAATCATTAAACTCGCACACAATTCGTACAATCAATAAATCGCTTTTTTTTCCCGCTATCGTGTTTTTCTTCCTTTTCTTTTCCAATTGTGGATTACATGATTGAACTATGTGCGGTGTGCGGTGTGCAAGGCGCAAGCTAAATCGCTGGCAAAAGTGGGTGTGTTCGTCAAAATGGGGTACAAGACAGTCGGCTTTTAGTCTTGATAACCGAAAGTATCTACTTCATAAGTCAGTTTTAGGTGGGTTCGTTCACAATGGTAGTCAAGTGAGTAACTTACCAGTGGTGATATGAGTAAGATGTGATGTACGATGACGGGTGGAGTTAGTGCTTCCGGCATCATCGACACGGTTATAGCTGCGATGACTCGCTGCACTGAGTGGTCGAGTGTACTTCCTAGACGCGGCACTGGCTGGTCGGCTATCACCCATCATGTCCTCGTCCTCTTCTCTTGGAACTTCTCCGAGCGCCTCACGGCTGCGGTGACGTTGTCGTCGTCTTTCCTTTCTGGCCAATCGCTCCTCTGGAGTTTCGTCTCGCTTATGCCTGGTTTTCTTCTTACGCTCGGTTACGTATGAAACGTCGCCGGGGTCTTCAACATTGGCCATGGTGGCGGTTGCCTGGATGAATTGTACCGCTTGCGCAGTTTGAGGTGGCTGAGGGGTAACAGTGCGGTCGTCGAAGATCTCCTGCTCGTAATGGGCGTTGGCGGAGCTAGGACCCGGCTGTGGGGAGTAATGACCTTGAGAATCGTAGCTCTGGTGTTGCTGTTGCTGCTGGTAGTTCTGGGCATACGAATTCGAAGTCTCACCGGTATCCGGGAACATCGGTGCCAAACTCGTGATATTGTTGTAAGATCCACCATGCTGCATGAAGCGCTTCAACGACGTTGTCGATTGCGTAAGAGCCGGCGAGTTCGTGTCGATATGGGTCTCCGCCGCCTGTTCCAACTTCAGCTTATACCGACCCTGATGGCGGGGCACTGGCTTCGGTTCCTTGATCTCCAAGGACCGGCGATTGGCCTCCAAGCTCGGTTTTTCGTAGATAGGCGAAGTGATCTGTCGGCTTTGCTGCGGGTACGGAGAGTTCTCCGCCGTCCCCACCTGCGGACTACCAGCCCAGTCCTCCTCGAACTCGGAGTTCGTCCGCGATTGCTCTACTTCACCCTTCTTCTTACGGCTGAAGAAGCTCTTGAACCCGGTGGAGGCGGTGGTTTCGGACCATCTTGAAGCCTTCTGTCCCGATTCTCGCTTCTTTCCCTTGTCTGTGTTTGGGCTCTGTTCGAACTGGGATTGGTTCTGAGGAGCTGGCGGGGAAACAGGTTCGAGAGGAGTTTGAATCGTTTGAATCGTTGGGACGGAATGTGCAGGGTGCGCCTCGGGCTGAACATCCCGGTACCCTCGGGGCGTCCTCATACCATCATCGTTGGGGGTTCCGCCACGGTTAGCGTTGGCTTGCTGAAGGGTAGTCGGGTTTGAGATGCCATAATGGTAGTTCAACTCGCCATTGCTGTTCATGATTCGCTGTCCGATACCGGCGGCAGCGCTATAGTCGACGGCGCCGAGGTTGTTGGCGCTCACAATGTTATAGCTCTGGTGGCTTTGTTGGCTGTGGATACTCTGGGTATGGACTGGAATCTGGACGTGGTCTCCGGCGTGGGAGGCAGTGTTGGATTCGGTGTATGCATAAGATGCAGCGGCCTTGAGGCCCTCGACTTCACCGAGTAGTTGAACCAACCTATTCCCCTATTAGTATCCATCTCTCCTGGTGCTCGGGAACAAATTGACATACATATCCTCAATCCTCGCCAGATCATTGCTGCTCTTCATGCTCAACCCCTTCAACGCCTTCCTAAAGATATTCGTCTTCTTATGGGCCTCCTCCTTTTCTTCCTCGAAATTCCTGGGTGCCTTGATTTGCCTAGATATCGGCAGCGGAATGACTGGTCTCGGAGCTCCCAGTTTCGCCACCGTCTTCTCAGCACCCTGGTCGATTTCGAGAACAATTTGGCTCGAGTGAGCTGCAAGCTGCTTCTTGAGGTCATCGAATGAATCTCTCATCTCGGCCGCGCTGCGCACCAAGGTCATCAGGATTTCAGTATCCCTGGCATTTCGAGCCGCATCTCGGACGGTAAGCTGCGAAATATGTTAGTAAAACAACCTTGAAAGGGAATATGCAAATGGTATACATACGTGATCCATAAGCGCGACGATATCCTTCGATTGGATACGATCGATACCACGACCGAGCGCACTATCGTAAAGAGGAGATGGCATCCCATGACTATTGCTACTTCCCGGACGAGCGTGCCCTCTAAAAGGCGTGAACTCATCACCATCTTCGGACACAAAGTCGTCAATCCCTCCAACTCCACCAAAGGAGGATATTCCCTTCAATCCTGTTTGAATCCCATCATCACTTTCAGGGCTCAGAGGATTGGCAGAGTTATTGTATCCCTCCCGCTCCATGGGAAGAGGCGTAAGCATGTTCTCCCTATCGATAAGGGAGTCCTGGTCAGCGTCTCCGGTGAAGTCGCCTCCGGAATGTCCAGCCTGCAATGCTCTGAGTCCAAAGTTTGCGTTGTGGCCCTCCTCCGCATATCCCCAGTGCTGATCACCTCCCTCCATGGCTATTTCACGAGAGGCTCGATCGCCGTATGGATTCGTGGTCATGTCATCAACGCCCGACAGAACCGACATATCGCGAGACAGGCGGTTGTCAGTGTACGGATTGGTGATGGCATCATCCATCGGCATCACCTGAGAGCTGCGGTCAGCACCGTACGGATTCGTTACGACATCGTCTTCATCTCCAACTTCCGAGCGTCCGATGTCAGATCGAGACTGATAGTGACCGATAGCCGGCTCGTCGTAGCCATACATCGGGGCGGCGTTGAAACCCAACCTAGGAGGCTCCGAAAGCACAGTCGATGCAGGGCTCATCGCCCGTTCCTCAGGGCGCAACGATGCATGGGAATGCTGGCCGTGAACGTCAGAAAGATTGTCATACACGGATGCACGTTGCGAGGGCAGGTCAACTGGAGTGGATCGGACCGATGCGTAGGCTCCGACATCCCTTACATTTTGGCCAGCGGCAACCCGCTCTGAGTGACGGGCTTCGAAACTTCCAGGCACCGAATCCCTATTAGCTGATCGGCCGTCGAAATCCTCATCCAGATGGCTTCCATTATCAGGAGGATCGAGCTGAATCTTCTGGACCTCGGTGGTTGAAGATCCGGTACCATGGTTAGTAGGAACGGATAGAGCACTCCCTGCACGCATGTTTGGTGGTTGCAGTCCCACATCACTATCTCCATAGTCTGCATATCGATAATGGTGAGGGTCGTAGCCGACAGCAGAATCGTCGACAACTGAATCGCCAACGGCGGAATATCCCACGGCTGACTGGTCAACAACGGATTGGTCCACGACTGAATGGTCAGCGTACGACTGATCAGCATACGACTGGTCAGCATACGACTGGCCAGCATACGACTGATCTGCTACAGATTGGTCTACCACAGATTGGTCGACCACCGAGTGTCCCACAACCGATTGATCTACCTCCGTTCCGGGCTGAGTCGGAGCATCCTTGTTGCCTTCAAACCACCAATTCATTGCATCACCTCTGGGCGAGGCTCCCTTCTTTTGCAACTCTGAGGGGGATAAAATCCCTTGGTCCCGAGATTCAATATCATCACGATTATACCGACTGGACTTGTTAGGATGCCAGCTTGGAGCGGTAGATGCGGATGCTACGGATACCTCAGACTTCGCAGCGAATGTATACTTACGAGGAGACAATGGGGCGACTTGGATCAGGCCCTGGGCATCGAATTGACGGCGTATGCTTGCAAAACTCCTCTTTGGTGTGGGCGCCTGCTCCAAATTGCTTGCTGGAGTTCCTCGTCGAGAGATGTTCAGAGGAGCGACAGCCTCGGGCATAGACATCGGAGGGGGAGTATTCCCAGTCATCGGCATACCACTTGCTTCAGCTGTCGGGGGGTACGGTGTTCCCTCGATATCCTCGTGCGTATAGTGCTCGTGCTCACTCCTATTAGAAGCCATGCTGGGGATCGACGGCATTCTGATTCGCTCCTGCGGAGAAGGCTGTTTTCCAAACAGGCCGTCGAGAGGTTCGACTGGGGGAGCGCCATCCGCGAGGTCGGAGCCTGGTGCGGGGCCTGGCCCAAACCCTGGGCCCCTCGATCTTACAGACTCGGATCTTAAGAGGGCAGAGTTATCACTCTGGGCAAGCACTAATCCGAGGCCCGTTCCCCTATCCGCGTCCGGTTGCAAAACGAGCATAGGGCCTTCGCTTTCAGGTTGTACACCGCCAGCATTTCGTTTCTCCGCAAAAGCACGGGCAGCCTCGGCGGCAATAGCGGCGGAAGCTGACTGGTCGATCGCGGCCGTATTTCCCGCCTGGTTACTCGCTTTCAAGGCTTCAAACTGAGGCAGAATCAATCTCTTGATGGCGTCTTCGACAGCCTCCAACAAAACCGGGTTCTGCGCCAGATCTGAAGCATTGGAGGCGTTTCGAGCGCCAGAAACCTTTCTGCGACCTCCGTCACGGGAAATGCTCCTGCCATGTCGGTCTCGAGGCGATTTGATTTCTCTATTCCGGGTCGATGGCTCCCCATTCAGCTCCGCTATCTTCTTCTCAAACCGTCGCCGTTCCCTCCTCTGCTCTTTCGTCTCCCGCTCTCGGTCCAAGCTCTGACTTCGTTTCCGCGAAAGATTGCTACTGATGTTGCTACCGAGATTACTACCGAGATTGCTACCTTCGCCGACGAAAGCGTCTCGCTCATTACTTAAGCTCCGGCTTCTCTGCTGCGACAATGGGTGTAAACCAGGTTCACCTTCGTCATACGTTTTTCTCCTTCCTCTGGGACCGGAGTTTGTTCGGTAGTATCTGGGGGATCCTAGGGGGGAGCCGGGTCCTTCTCTGATGACGTCGATTTTCATCGGAGGATTGAGAGGTTGCGATTGCTCGGATACCTCCGAGGTGAAGTCATCCTCGCCTCGGGTTATGGTCATGTCGCTACCACCACCGTCCGATCGCCTCTTCCGCCTTTCCTTCGCGACTATCAGTCTATCATCGCCCCTGCCCGGATTAGAAAGTGATATCCGTTGGGTGTAGGAAGGCGCCCGCTTCGTGACGGGACGGCCATCGGGCCCCAATTCGATCGCTCGGGGTTGTTGGCTGGCTCTCCGATGCGAGGATGGTGTTACTTTGACACGCACGCTGGGACGGTGAGACGGCGCATTCCCCTGTCCTCTGGCACCTTCGAAATACTCGATCAGTAAGCTTGTCTGGGAGTTCTGAGAAACGGCACTGGCAGCGTCGGTGTCCACGATCTGTTTATGGTTCTTCTTGTTGGTTTCGATGGTGATTGCTCGGCCGTCGTCTGGGATGGAATAGGAAGATTTCGTTTGCAAGGAGAGCATCGATTTGTCGCCCCCGACGCTACTGGTGCTGACGATCGACGCATCGGGCCTTTCGAGACCCATGGCTGAGGTTGGCATACGAGGAACCACCTATGATGAGTTACGGGGGGTGTTGAGTGGAGATGGAGAGTGAGATGAGATGAAGGAGATAACCTCCAGCGATTCGATGAAGGATCGATGAGCAGAGGCGCAGTTGGTTGATTGCTCGGTGAAGTGTCGAAACAGGCGAGTGTGTTGCGAAGGTGTGTCCCGCTTTCTTCTTCTCCTTGCTTCCACTGCTGCTACTTGCTGCTCGGTGTCGCCACTTTCACTGCCGCTGTGCCACTAGACGGGTTAGTCGCCGGTGCTGCTGGTATTCATTCTCCCCTGGAAAGGGTTTCTACTTTGCGAATTCGGATATATCTATCCGGGACAAAAACCACATCCGCCGGATTGAACAAAAGGGAAAATAAAAGCAGGAGAGCATAAACAATAAACGAGAAAGGGTGCCGTCGACGGGAACGAAACGAACGGAGCCCAGACCACAGCCTTGCCTGAATTTCCTCTGTTGAAAGAGGTTAAGTCCACAAGGTTGACTGGGGGAAATAATGGTATGGAAGGTGCAGAAGGGAGCTGAGACTCTTTCTCTCTTTTTTTTTTTTTGCCCTCGCTTTTGGGGATAGGCTCTCCGCCCTTGCGCGCTGTGCAGCGGGTTTGTCACAGCTTGGTTAGGTTCGCGGGAACGGAAGCCGTTGCGAGAATCAACCGTCGGTCTGGCTATGGAACAGTCGAGGAATAGCTCTTCGGGCTTCTTCCTTCACTTGAATGCAGTGCAGGGGAAGCTCGTGGTATGGAGAAAGGAAAGCGGGACTATACCTTAAGAAGATGAGAATGGCCAGGGAGGAGGACGTTGCGAGTCGAGGAGAGCCGCGAGGAATTGAAGGAATGGATGAATGTTCAGGTGTGCGAAAAGTTTAAAAAGAGAATTAGTTAATCCCCCCGCCGTCGAATGCGATTGAAAATCGACTGGTTCGAGCGTGGTTGATGCCGACAGGGCGGGCGGGTCGGAGCGAGGGTTTTTTGTTGGTGTGCGTGCTGCGGTGGTGGGTGACTTGACTGACTATAAGCTGATTTATATCGAAATGGTATCTCCCTCAGACAAAGTACTTAGTTTATGCTGGGGGACTTTCGATTCTAGTTACAGCTCGAGGGGGAACGAAGCTAATTTCTATCGGCTACCAGAGCATGCTAGATGTTATTCTTCCCTTCGTTCCTCTGGCTGCTCCATTACACGCTACCGCGGTTGTTTGGGAAATATGGAAGTTCGTGTTAGTTGTAGACGGTGGTATTCTTGTATGATTGTGTACGTGCGACGAAAAGGACTGCAGGTGCAGGAGTAGTTCAGATGAAAAAAAAAAAGAAAGAAAGAAAGGAGGGGGAGGGCACCGATTGATAAAATAAAATAAATCAATCAGAGGCGGTAAAAAGTTAGCGATAAGGTACAGCTCAAAGTCGCAATTCTGTATACTGTCATGCCTTTTAGAAAAGCGCCCGGATTCGGAGAGCCTCAATTATTAAAATCGAGAAAAAAGTGGGAGGTTTTTTCCTGTTATTTACACTCGAATCGCGGAGTAGCTCGCAGCTCAAAGGGTCGTCCCTCCTGTTCCCCGGTCGATTAGTCCTGTCCCGTTGCCAGGCCAATGCGCGCCCGCACCCCCCCACAGCAAACAGGCAACCCGGCCATGCGATTATCTCGACCTCGTCAGTTTAGTCCCGTCCAGCCCCACTCAAGAACAAATGAACCTGCCCGTGTGCGCAATTGGGCGGGCCTTGAAGGAGTTCCCGGTTCCCTTTTTGCGAGAGAGACAGAGCTGAAGAGGCCCAACCAATGGTGCTGGTCACAAGGTCATTCCTCTTCGACCGCGCTGCCAACTCATCACTGGTCCGATGTCCCGATTGGTCGTTTATTTACTTGAGTATACCCTTCGATCTTTATGCAGGTCTTGGATTCTACAGGGCGGGTGAAAACAGTGGCGGCGACGAAGGTCACGCCTAGGAGGTGTCTATACTACCGTCTAAGCTACGCGGTGCTTTTTGACTGAGATACGGTTGACTGCCACGGGTTTACACTGTGGTTCATATAGCATAACCCCGCGTGAAGCTTCATCTTTATCTCACACGCCAGATTAATATTCAGGTTCAACCATAACAAACAATACAATACACCATTTCTATCCCACTTAATTCATTCACCCTTGAAAATACCAGTAAAAAAAATCTAACGCCGAAACAGCGGGACAATACCACGGCCTGATGATGTGTATGCACAGTTGACGAGACTGCACAGCAAATTGTGGGCTGGATTCGAGGCTAAGTGTGGGGAAACCTCCACCCATTTGCAACAACCTACAACGCACAATCCAACCACCCACATAACATCCCACTTTCAATGCATAGAAACATCTACAACCCGACCCATTACACCCAACATCACCGTAAATCCCACCACGCTGTCCTAAATCATTCCGCATTCTAGCCCCAAACGTAAACACCCCTTACGAGTATAAACGCTCAAACCACAACCTCGGACCGCTGTATGATCACCCCGACGATTCATATCCACTCTTAAATTTACTGGTATAAGTATCAAATGTGCATACTAAATAAAATAGTATTCAAAAGACCCCCCACAATCAAGCAGGAAAGCTTTATGTATAGTAGTAGCAGTAGTAGTCTGTAAGCTAAGTTAAGCTAACCCAAGCTACCCTCGAAGCATCGCTCCGAAGAAACCTTTTAAAAAAAAGACGAGAAGTAAGTCCATATTAAATGGGGTGTGAAAAACAAAAACGAAAAAAGAAAAAAGAAGAAGGCCGACGTTCGAGCAACAAAGGAAAGAAAAGGTTGAATGTTCCGAAGTTTAAAAAGCAAGTGCTCGCAGCACTCCGATTTGGAGAACGGAAGGGAGAGGAGAAAAGTAAAAGGAAATAGTAGCACAGAGGGGAAAAAAAGTCAAAAGAACACCGACCCTGGGAGAAAACCGGAGGTGATAAAAAAGCAAAACGATAAAATAGACGCAGCGAACGGAAAAACTATCAGGCGGAAAGGAATTTAAAATAAACGGAAAGGAAAAAGCCACAAACACACACGCGCGCAGTAAAAAAAGAGAAGGGAGGAGAGGTTTCTGAGAGTTCAAGCTATTTTTTTGGTTTCTTAAAGGTATTTGCCTCAAGCGATGTACATGATTAAGATGATAATATGTACCCCAGGATCAAGAGCTAATAAAAAAAAGGACTGTAATTTTCCCCCGATGCCCCTTGGCTAAATATTCAGGGCCTCGTCTTACAGTGGCATAGTTGTTTAAGTCGACAGGTCGTCCTCCAGAAACTTGTATGCAAACTTGAACTCGGACTTGCGCCTGTTCATCCACGTGCTTTCGTAGTCGAAGAAGCGGTAGGTTCCTTGTTCAAATTCCTCGTTGATCACCTTGGGTTCCTCGTGTCGCTGGAACCAGGTTTGGTACTGCTTGTGAAACCGCCAGCTAAGCTGCTTCAGTCGCTGTGCCGCGAGGTATTGCTGGTATGTTCCCTGTCGGTAGTAGAAAATGTAGAAAAGTGTGTCCGTGTCTACCTTTCCGAAGAAACTCGGCTCCTCCAATAGGCCGAGCGGCTCCTGAGGGTAGTGCGCGGGTGTCTTGTATGGGGTCTGGGGTTTGTATCGCTTGGGGCGTTCCGCATCCTGTGCAACGGGGAGGGTTGCAGCCGACGCAGCCAACAGCCTGAGGGAGTGAGGACTTGTGGGGTCGTGTTTCCTCGCCTTCACCGCTTCGAACGATGCTATCAGATCTTGCAGTCCAGGCGGTAGCTTGAACTTCGGGTCCGGCGTAGCACCGTTCGTCATTCGCGGTGAAGTGGCCCTCGACGGCATCTTTTGCGACGGCTTGGATGGGCGTGTCTCGTAAGAGGTGGAGAATAACGAGTTCGGGTTGTCATCTTCTACCGGCTCAGGTATCGGTGCCTTGTCATCCCTCTCAGACGGCGCAGGTTCCTCTTGTTGGGCGGCAGAGTGCTGAGCTGACGACTGTGAAGAGGCCTCCCGCTGCATGCTTGATATGGATACCGGGGCGGCGTGCGTACTCGACGGGGTCTGAACGGCTGAACTCTGTGCCGCGGCGCTCACCTTGTCGAGCTGTGGTGTCGGCGGGACCGATGCAGGTACGGATTCCGGCGGTGACACCGAATGTTCCGGTATCGGTTCCACTGTCACAGCTTTCGACGGTTTCGGCGACGGCTTGACTTTCGTTGAAGCGAGCGATACCGGTACCGCGGATGTCACAGGAGGCGTCGACGATGCCGTATTGTTCATATGGCTCGGCGGGGGAGGTAACGGTGCAATCCCCACGTTCTTATCCGCTGCTGCCGCTGCCGCCGCTGCGGATGCATACTTGAGGGGTTCACCAGCGGGACGTGTTGGTGGTGGGGCAGGTTTCATAGTGGTCCCGTTCATGGCGGATGAAGTATGCATCGTTGCTAGCGTCGGTAACGGAGATTTCAGCTGCGTGGATGGTCTGCGTGTAGCGGTTGATGACGACGTGGCATGGTTCTCGCTCTTCTTTTCCGGTGGGTCATCGTATATAGACTGGTTATCCTGTGACGATAATCTGTCGTTGTCGAGGCCGACATTATACAGGTCCTCTTCTTCGTCCAGATTCAGGCCGTCAAACATGGTTTCGTCTTCGGTAAAGTCCTGGTCACCATTGCATTCGACATAGTACTTGATGTCGTCCTTGATGTCCGAGACTTTCTCCGCCTCCAGTCCACCGTTCTCCACCAGTCGTAGTATCAGTTCCAGCTTCGATTGATGCCATTTATGTCGTTCTACCGAGTTTTCAACGCTAGAGAGTCTTTCGGCCTTCGCGCTGTCCTTACGGCCCTTCTTAAGAGTCATGGTTATTGACTCCATCTCGGTCTCGAAAGTCTCAATCTGGCGTTCCAGTTCCTCTACCATGGTCGATAGAAACCCACATATCTCCACTTTTTCCTTTTCCTTGGGATCCAGTTTCGCCGCCAACGATAGCCCCTCTTTGCTGTACGCTTTCGTCTTCATCTCCTTCTCGACGGCCTTGAACTTCTCCATTTGCTAAAGCAACACGAAGACAACCAAACGTCAGTAACGGACATTCTCGCAGAGCACAGATCCGCGAAGAGGAGAGCAACCGATGCCGGGGAGGGTAGATATGCGTCTGGAGAAAGGGTTCAAGACGGGATATCGGATCCTCCGGAACTAACCGTCTCTATCAGTTTCCGCTGCTCCAGCAGAGGCTTCTTGTCCTTGATCTCGTTACTAGCAGCCCAGGACTTGATCTGATCCCTATGCCGCTGCAGCTTCTTGATCTCGCGCTTGAGAACATCTTCCAGTTTCTCCTTCTGCGACGGATTCCCCGTTTGCTGTAGCTTGTCGTAGGTGCCCTCGAAAGCCGTTATTCCCTCCGCTACCCGTTTAAAACAACGGTCGACTTCCTGCTGTAACTTCCGCTGCGCCATGATTGCCGGAGGTTTGTGGCCGATGGTGGGTTGGTCTTGTGTCGGAGGATGTGGTGGATGGTAAAATCGAGGGGTGAGGAGGTCGAATACAGGGGTGGGGAGGGAGGGAGGGAGGGAGGATTCCAAGGGATGAAATGGAGGAGGATTGGATGGTATTTGGTAGCGGTTGTGGTGGTTGTTGTTGTTCAGAGATTTGATTTGGTCGGGACGGATTGTTCTCGGTCGTGACAGGTTTAAAGTGTTGGCGCCGGGCTGGCAAAAGTGTTGGCGAGGAGGTTCCTTCGAACCGTAACCACCAACGGGCTGACCGTTTTCAGTTAGCAGGTTTCGATCCCGTAGACGGTGACCTGTTCAGTTAGTTTTTATGGGTTCTGGGCGGTATGTTATGTTGCAACCGTAGACGGTGCGTGCTCTATTTACGTGGGTGTGGCGGAGGCTGTTGGAGTTCGACTAGGACTTCAACTTCAACTTCAACTTCAACTTCAACTTCAACTTCAACTTCAACTTAACACTAGCATAACATGATCTTAATTATAGCCAGCCAACAGGCCACGATGATATTCCCCCCGCAGGAATTATGTAAACCAGAACCATAACTTCCGTGAGCAAGCTCCAAGGCACAGTACGTAACAGCCTGCGGGCGTGCTGGCCCCCGACTGAAACCCGGGTCGTATCAGCTGCTAACTGAGCAGGTCCTGTTGGCCACAGATCACTCTAAAAACATCCCATCGTCATGGAATGGCCAGCCGGGAACCTCCTAACCTCCACTCGGGTCCTGACCTATCAATCCGGTGGCTTCCTGGTGGCTTCCTGGCCAGTCGTCCCAAGCGTCAGCTGAAAATCCAGTTTTAGCCTCATTCCGAACCCCATCCAGAGTCAAACAAGTTTAACAGAAACCCGGCCCGGCCGCCCACGGAGTTAACCTGCGTCGCAGACATCGTATCACTAGCTGCTGTCTTCGGCGCCTTAAAGGACAATGAAAGGTAATGAATGTATCCTAGAATCGAACTGAACATGGTACAGTGGTACCATGGTGTCCATCCAGGAAGAATGTTAGTCCGCTGATTTGAATCCTTCACGTATTTCTCCACAGCAATCGTCCAACGAGTTCTGTCGGCTTCGGTCACAGTCGACTCGCAGTTGATATCCTCTATATCAAAGGGACTTTTAGTATTCGCGGCTGGTACGAGGCGCCGGTAGGCGGTGTGCATTGTCCATCGCTCCATATGCTCCACCGGACAACCATCCACTGACATAGACTCATCACTATCATTTCGATCTCAAAAGTCGGTCCGGATGACGACGAATCCGATGCCGCGAATCTCGCGGGCAAAGTTCTCAAGATGAAGTTCTGGGACGATGAGGAGGGCGGAAGGGTACCCAGCTTCCCAATTGATACTACTATAACTGTGGCTCGGCATCCTGACTCAATGCGCTTCAAATGCTAAAGTGGAAAAGGAACGTCGTTGACATCGAAGGGGAAATCCTCTGCGGTAAGGTGGCATCCCAGCAAATTTAGCACACCGAGCATGTGACGACTGATATGATGATACTGCCTTGATAGTCTCGCAATTCACCCTTCTCGCAAACACGAAGAAAGGAAGCAAGGTATCCATCCAAAGATCCAGTGGTCAATCATAGATAGGCATCTGTGCCACATAGTCTAAAGTTGCATTCAGCCCGACTTCCACGGCGCAATGGCTCCGGATCGAGCGAAGGCGCTCTACGACACCTTCTTCAAAGAGGTCCAGCAAGGCTATCAGCCGGAGAGGGTGAAGGACGGTGTTTTCCAGGCCATGATGCAGGTACAGACTAACATTCAGCTCCTATACGTGCTAAATCTCTCAGTGGCCGGGCTGACATTAAACATCAGGTTGCTCTGGTAAACGACGGTCCGGTAAGAAACCACATTCAATGGTCAGCGCCATGACAGTCTAATCCGCCGCAAACAGGTAACCCTCGAACTAAACACCCCAGACAAGAAGGCGCAGAAGCCTAAATTTAAAAAGATTGGAAGAGCGCCCGAACTGGAGGGAACAGAAACACCGGGGTCGAGTTCCGATGCCGTCTGATAGATTGAACCAGGATATCCAGTAGACTCCACTTATCGATAAAGCCATAGACAACCCAAATTTGACCGCAATTCCATACCAATACTCTCCCAGAATTAAGCAGTGACAAATCCACATCAACCAATTTCCCCTGTAAAAAAAAGCTGCAAAGCGCACCTGGCTCTTGGGAACCATGCAGGTACCGAATGTCGTCAATCGAGCTTTGGATGTGGAGCCCCACCACGTTGAGTTGCGCGTTTGGCGGGGTAGCCCGAGTTGGTCGCTTGTGTGACCCCGGCGCGCGTTCTTCTTCCAGAACGTTCCTCCCCCCACTTGCACCAGTGCACCACATTCCCACCTCGACGGCTCAACCCCATTCTTTTCAATTGATTCCTGTCCTCTTCACATTGCCATCGCACACGACATAATATCCCTTACCTCCAGCAATACTCTACCATCAGGCTAATTAGCATCTCCAAAAATGGCCGAACCGACAAGTAAGCATCCCGTAACCAGGAATCGCGGCGTCCATTTCTAATGATGTAGTCAGAACGCGCGAGAGTCTTCTTTGACGTCTCCATTGGAGACAAACGTCCGGAGCGCATCACCTTCGAACTGGTAAGCGTCCCAGCAGTCCACTCAACCAGGATTCCGTCCCTCTGACGCAGGTTACACCTCTAGTACACCGACAGTAAGCTTAAAACCCCATTCCGACACCACGTACAAGCAACATACCCCGCTAACCCTCCGTACCAGTCGTTCCCAAGACAGCTGAGAATTTCCGAGCTCTCTGCACCGGTGAGAAGGGAGTCGGAAAATCCGGAAAACCGCTCCACTACAAGGGTCAGTGTTCAACAATCCTTCGGAAACCTGTGGGTTTTTGTTGACAATAGTATCAGGCTCCGCCTTCCACAGAATCATCAAGAAATTCATGTGCCAGGGTGGTGACTTCACTGCCGGAAATGGAACTGGAGGAGAATCGATCTATGGAGAGAAGTTCGAGGACGAAAACTTCGACAAGAAGCATGAGAGGCCTTTCTTGCTGTCCATGGCCAACGCTGGACCGGGCACCAACGGCTCTCAATTCTTCATCACCACAACCGATACCCCGCATCTAGGTACGTCTCCCAGAAATATATATACATATTATAGAATTACCCTAATAAGATAACTATAGACGGCAAGCATGTCGTCTTCGGGCACGTCATCAGTGGCAAGAGCGTCGTCCGCAAGATGGAAGACGCAAAGACCGATCCGCAGGATAAACCTTACAGACCCATCGTCATCCAGGGTACGCCGGACTCCCCCATCCGACCCTAACACTAGAATCTAACAGACGGTACCCTACAGACTGCGGTGAGCTCCCCCCAGGTGACTCCGGCGTCATCGAGCTAGCAGACGACGGAACCGGCGACAAATACGAGGACTTCCCAGAAGACGTCGACGATGCGATCGATATCGAGAAATCCTACAAGATCGCCAACGAAATCAAGGATATCGGAAATGCCGTCTTCAAGAAAGGCGACTTGGAGCTAGGTATTGAGAAATACCAGAAAGCCCTCCGATACATCGTCAGCTGGGTTACTTTGAACGAGGATGACGGATCTCCGGAACAGATCAAAAACATGAACACGCTTCGTTTCAGCCTCCACTCCAACTCTTCGCTCCTCCAGAACAAATCGGGCGCTTTCAAGGATGCAGAGGACTCTGCCACCAAAGCTATCGAGGTTGCTGGCATCAGCGACGCGGAGAAGGGTAAGGGATACTTCAGAAGGGCCCAGGCTAGATTGGGCCTGAAAAACGAACAAGGTGCTCAGGAGGATTTGGAGGAAGCCATCAAGTATGTACCGAACGACGGTGCTGTTAGAAAAGAGCTAGACGCGATCAAGAAAAAGCAAGCCGAAAGGACTGCGAAGGAGAAAAATGCCTATAAGAACATGTTCAAATGAACAGCGTTATCTAGCGAAGAGGGCTGGGCGTGCTGCGGCATAACTCCCCGCTCAATTTGGTAGCTCCAGGTCTTGATTGGTATCATACTATAGGGATACCCATTCGACGAAGATGTTGGAATATATCCTAGCCAATTAATGAAGACCACTTACCTTGAATCACCTTAAATCTTCGGTACTTTCCAAGATTGTGAAGCTATTCAGCAGGGTTTCATTGATACCCGCAGTTACTGGACAGTCTGTGACATTATGTGGAGCCAAGGAAAGCGTTGTGTGGTAATCCCCACGCGCCAACAACCCTGTTAAACACGTCTTCCCATTGCATCTCCAAGCTTAATCAACGTTCCTGCATCACCGCCAAGCTGGATATATCCAAGATGGTTCGAGCAATCAAAGGTATTTAAAACCGGCGTCATGGTCCTTAGGCAGATAATCTAATCGGTTCAATAGGCGTATTGGTCGAATGGTGTGTCCGGATATTGCACGCTGTTAACATCAACTTTCTGTGCTAACGTCGTTTAGCGATCCTTCGATCAAAGCCATAATCCTCGACATAGATAGCAAGACCCATGACTTTGTCGTTGAGGTGAAGAACATGCCCTCCGCCGGGGTATAATCGTCCGCTAATAAAGCATAGAATCTCGACGAATCGCACTTGATTATCAAAGACAATAAAGTTGCTGAGCTGAAACGAATCCTCGAAGAAGTACGTCGTCCAAGATGATTATAACTGGGCAAAGTTTACTAATGCCTCAAACCTAGCGTCTTAATGAGCATACGAAAGTAGAAAGCCTTGAAGAAGAGGAGGAGGAGGAAGATGACTAAGCCGGCAAATCAACCGGGGCGTCGCATCACATATCATGGGCATTGCAGCGATTTCCATGCATTTACATTCGACAGCTCTGTACATTGCGTCCGCGGCTTTATTGGCCCGTTTCGATCTGAAATGACAAAGCCCTATCGCTTCTACCGTTAGGGTCCTATATCGATATTTGCCTCCCCGCGTGACCACGTACGTATCGACAAAACTGGCTGCCCATGTCACCAAATTGAAGTCCCAACGGTTCCAAATGTGATCTGACACGATAACAATCTCACCGCTTGATACGATTCCGCCGCCATTGCCATGCATGATATGGGATCTGTTCCTCCCACGAGATGCCCATTCCGAAGTTCCATCCCCCATGCTTAGCGGATGAGCCACGAACGGTCAACGGGTACCTGCAGCACCTAGTACTGTTTTCAGTAATATGATGAGCTGTACCCTCGCAACTGGTTGCCAACAAAGAGAGCACAATCCTCGCTTCGGTTGACATGTCAGAAGCCCTAAGTCCATATCCAAGATCCTAAATCTCGGGCTGTATCCTTCATACTTCCGCCCTCCACCTGGTCTCCAATGAATATGTGACTTTTTTGAGTTCTTATTCCAGTGGATATGCCTCCGCTCCAAAACCCTCTGCTATGATATGAGGATATCAAGGTATGATGGTCTTCAATATGCTACTGGTGAGTATTCCTGATACCCAGAACTTGGTTGACAGCGCCCCGCACTGATAGTCTGAGCGTCCAATAGGTTGAGTTATAACTGCACTGAGGTTTATAGCGCTCGCATACCCCCACAAAATACATCCGCAGCACGATGTCATTCAACTCTTACTACACTCCACAGTCGATTCAGGCCGTTTCCGTCGTCTTCCGAATTCCTATATAGACTCTCTCAAAAAAAATTTTATATTCTCCTTCTCTTGCTCCCTCTTCACAAACACTCACCTACCTTCGCCTCCATCACCCCCTTTCCATCAACTGCCTACCACCTTTCCTCCCAAGCTCATAACCATCTCCCCGAATGTGAGGAGCCTCTCTTCTAGTCGTTTTATATCTCTTTTCTCTTCTATTCCCCTTCTACTCCATTATCAGGCCCTGTTTTCGCGGTATCATCTGACGTATACCTCTGCTTTTCGTATAGAACCTCCCGTCCTCGCTTTGGTATACAAGCAGCCGTAAGTACCGGCCCGATATGCATGATCCACCCCTACCCTTTCGTCCATGATCTCCTTCCGTCTATCATCTTTATTTTTTTTGATGTGCCAAACTGGGAGTTCTAACCTGGAATGCTCGTGTGTTAGATATAAAGCCGCATCTTGTTAGATATAATCGTGCAAGATGCTGTCGAACAACCCTTTCAAACCGATTGAGAGTAAGTCAACGTGATTTTTGTATGCGTAAGTATCAACTACTAACTCAGCTCCTTAGTCGCGGAGGATACAGACAATGATGATAACTCCAGCGGCTCGGCCCCGGAGACGGTCATTTGCACTGTCACGGAGCCATCGGCTGCGGCCAGGTCCACCGCGTTCCCCGTCAAGACCAGTCGGTTTTCGAGCTTGTTCCAAAAGAACCTCGCTGCTGCAGAGGCTTCGATTAACCAAACCGAAGGCATCAAGACTGAGGAACCGGTCCCAAGGTACAAGATTCCGCGTACCGGATCGGGAACTAAAATGTCATCCTCTACCCCTCCACGAGCTCCTGGAGATGATAACCCAAAACGCTTGTTCCTTGAAAATATTCCATACGCCGCTAACAAGAAGGATGTCATCGCTTTCTTCGACGGGTTCCACGTGTAAGATTCCTCCCTCTGCATCACTTCTCTAACTGGGGGAATTGGCAGCTAATACGGAGTAGTGAATCCGTTACCTTGCAAAAGAAAGCCGGTGCCAACAGCGGCCATAATGGATCTGGCATTGTTATCCTTGGATCTGAAGAAGAGGCCCAATTCGCCCTTGCAAACTTGAACGGGACGGTCTTCAAAGGCCGGATGATCAAAATCTCCCGCTCAAAGCCCACCGGTCGAAAGTCTCAAACAGATTTCTCATACACCAGGCCACAATCAAAGCCTTCCAATCCTAAGATTCAGACCGTTGAACCTGTTCCATACACCGGCGGTCCTATCACCCGTATCTCTGACAATTCCTCAACTCTCCGTAAGGGTATCTTTGACTTGGCCTGCCAGACCATCTGTTCTGGCGAGAAGACTCCGGACCAGATCTTCCTTGAGATCAACTTCAATGACGAAGAGAAGATTATGATCCGAGACTTCTACTTTCGATTCAAGCAAGCCCAACAAGTGAACCCAGGGCTTTTCTCATCCAACGTATGTCCCTAAATCCACCTTTTGCGTAGTTGCATTCCCTAATTTGGTTCTCGTCAGGCAATGATGGAAATGCTCGAATACCCTTGCCCCACTCACGGGCTCGCCCAATGCATGGAATGTCATCAGACCCTTCTCTTAAAGAAGATCCACGAAGAGGAAGAGCAAAAGGAGAACATGGACTCCTTGACTCGAGCCCTCCATCATCAGTCGTTGTCTTGGGATTCTGGGACCCCGCTTCACGGCAATGTCGTCCATCAGACCCCCATCCTTCGCAGCGCCGCCATCACGGCCACCGGACAGCCCCTTGCTGTTGAGAGTGCAGCTTACCAGCCCATGTCCGCTGCCGAGAATGCAGCTTTCCCGCCGGTGTCCGCTGCTACGGCTCTCCGCCTCTACGGGCCCAAGTTCGTTCGTGAGAACTACCCTCAACCCGAACCCCCAATCCATAACACTATCGGTCAGATCGCTAGGGGCTTCATGTCTGAGAACCCCTACTCACGTCAGAACGCCGTCGTCCCAACCCAACCAGGGATCAAAACTCACTGTGCCTACTTTTTGCGAACCGGCCGTTGCGACTTTGCTCAACAAGGTTGCAAGTTCTCGCACGAGCTTCCTCCAGGTGGAATTGCCGAGCTTGCGCTCCCAACTCCTACGCGTCGAACTGTGTCTAGCCCACCCACGTTCTTCAACGCTAACCGTCATCTGATCGGAGGCACCGTCTATCCCGACATCGGTCAGCGCTTGGCTCCATTGGCCCCTCTCCCTGATATCGACCTCATCGAGGCTATCGCTCCTACTCGCGCCATCGCGCCAGGTCCAATGCACCGTTCCGCCTCCCGTCTCACCGATGGAGGATTCACATTGGTCCAGCGTGGTGGCAGAGCTAGTCAGCCAGCCATGAGCCGTCCTCAGCCGCTCGAAGAGAGCGGACTTGTTAACGCTCGTCGCAGATTGGCCAGCCAACCCGCTCAGCGCCAGAACCTCAAGCCATGGCGTGAGCAACCACTTTGGAGGGACAACCACAAGCCAAAGAATGACTCCGACGGGGCCGCTGATGACGAGGAATCATCCGAGGACTTGATCTCGTTGTCGTCTTTCGGTCATTGATCGGTCTTTGGCTGTTTATCTCGCCACCTTTGCTTGGCCTCTTTTTTCTTTTGTCTTCAACGGCGGTTTTAAAACTAACCTACACAGCATTTTCAGGCGTCGGAGGGTACTTCTTTTTCACGATATTTCACCCTTTCTCTTTACTCGTACTCTAGACAGCGCCTGGATATCTCTTTTTTTTCTCATTCCTTATCAATATCTCATCTGCTTTTTAAGCCCTCTCGCACTTTACCCTGACAAAAGATGCCAAGGTACTATTGCTTGAGAGGTTATTCTGAGATTCAACTGTTTTGATTTTGTTTCCCTACCTCCCTTTTCTTATCATACTCTCTCCCTGTCCCCACCACGAACTACGGGACGGGGAGAGACCTCGACCCCTAACGAACTAAGAACCCCTTCCCTTAACGACTGTTAGTAGTAAATGGTAGCAAGTAGTCTACTATACATATATACGCGGCATGTATGTAGTCTACGAACATTTACTCTAGCAGCATCTTTATTCCTCTCCTTTCATTATTTCCTTCGTTTTTCCATCTTTCGTTTATATTTCTCCCATTTGCTTTGCTTTCTATGCTGCCTCAGGTTCTTCCGTTCTTTCGTTTTTCGTTTTATACTCAGGATTACTGACTACCAACGACTATATTCGTATACTACTAGCTATCTCTGCGAAGAGGATATAACTTTCTTTTTGGTTGTGCGGTATATTAATTAGGAATGATATAATTTCTTACTATAATTAGGGGTGGTATAATATAGTGTAGCAAAGTTGGTAACGTAAGTTGCGGAATAGTCTTCGACCCGAAGATTTCGTTGCATGTTGGATTCTTTGCTGTCTAACGTCTACGACGTCTTGGCGTGGCGGGGTTAGTCTCGAGACGTCCGGACTAAGGTAACTTAACTGCTTCTCGAAACAACCTAGCTCGTCGGTCTAAGTGCCGACGATGTACTCTCTGAATGGCCGCGGTAATTACCGCGGCCATTCCAATTTTATGGGTCTCCAAGAAACTTAGGTTCTGCATGTCGACAGTGGTCCTCAAAGGACGTGGGGATTTCCCACGCCCTTTCCCTGGGTCACGACTAACTGCCAATACTGTCCTGGCTATAATCTTGCATCTACAGGAGCAGGTATCGAGGTACCTTGATCTTGAAGCTAGCCTGGGTATCGATATTTGAACTTCTATATCCGTAATCACGCCAATGCTCGTTTCCGATATCTGGAGCATGGGCCCCGGTCCGTGCGCAGCAGGGTGACGACAGCATCTCGGAATCCAACAGCCGACGTATCTTACATATAAGATACCGTCCCCCGTCGAACCGCACCTCCAAAACATCGATATCTTCGTCCATTGAACGGACCAAGTAAGATTCCCATCCCATATTGACAGCTTCAATCAAATATCTAACCCACAGTATATACAGATCACACCAACAATGGAAACACACACCGAAACCGTCGCCCGCATCTCGCAAACCCTCAAATCCTTCCACGCCACAAAGACCCCCTACCGCATCTACCACGGCTCCACAAACTCCACCAGAGCCTCCACCCTCTCCCGCTCAAACTACATCGACACCTCCTCCCTCACCCACGTCCTAAAAATCGACACCCAAAATGCCACCGCCCTCGTCGAACCCAACGTCCCCATGGACGCCCTTGTCGCCGCAACCCTCCCGCACGGCCTCCTACCCCCCGTGGTAATGGAATTCCCCGGCATAACAACCGGCGGCGGGTACTCCGGCACATCCGCGGAATCGTCCTCCTTCCGCCACGGGTTCTTCGACCGCAACGTCAATTGGGTCGAAATCGTCCTGCCGAACGGATCCATCGTCCGCGCATCCCACGATGAAAACACAGACCTCCTCCACGGCGCCGCTTCATCATTCGGAACATTAGGCGTAGTAACCCTGCTAGAACTCCAACTCATCCCTTCAAAGGAATACGTCCAAGTAACCTACCACCCCATAACCTCCAAATCACAAATAATCCCCACAATCCAATCCCTAACCTCAGACCCCTCAACCGACTACCTCGACGGCATCCTCTTCTCCCAAAACACCGGCGTAATAATCTCAGGAAAACTAACCTCCACCCCTTCCTCCCAAATCCAAACCTTCACCTCCCCCTCAGACCCCTGGTTCTACCTCCACGCCCAAGCCATCCTCTCCAAAAACCTCACCTCCCCATTCACAGAAACAGTCCCAATAACAGACTACCTCTTCCGCTACGACCGCGGCGGCTTCTGGGTCGGCCGCTACGCCTTCAAATACTTCCTAACCCCCTTCACCTCCCTCACCCGCTACCTCCTCGACCACTTCATGCACACAAGGGTAATGTACCACGCCCTCCACAAATCCGGCCAAATGAACATCTACATCATCCAAGACGTCGCAGTCCCTTACCCCTCCACAGTAGAATTCCTAGACTTCCTAACCCAAGACTTCGGAATCTACCCCCTCTGGCTCTGTCCCTTAAAAATGAAAGGAACCCGCCGTGACTCCCCGCACGGATTACTAGCCGAAGTCCCATCAAAAAATACCCCAGAATACCTCCTAAACTTCGGCATCTGGGGTCCATCCCCCGCAAACTCAACCTCACAATTCATCTCCTTAAACCGCAAACTAGAGAAAAAAGTAGACTCCCTCGGCGGTAAAAAATGGCTTTACGCACAGACATACTACACGGAATCGGAATTCTGGGAAATATACAATAAATCTGAATACGACTCTTTACGGAAAAAATACGGCGCGGAGTACCTCCCCAGCGTATTCGATAAGGTTAAAACAGACCTGGTCGCTGAAGAGGAACGAAAGAATCAAGACTGGAATAGTTGGCTTAAGGCCTGGTTTTGGAGTATATGGCCCCTTAGCGGGGTTTATGGCGTTTTGGCGGTAATTCTGGGGTCGAGGGAGTACTTACTCCCCAAGAAGGCGGTGAAGGAGAAGAAAGGGTAGGTGATAAGGCTAGGAAGGTACTAAGTTTGATTGGATTGCAAGGAATTGTATGATAGATATCTAGATAGGTAGGTACTTAACTATCTAATCACGATGCAAATTTTAAGTCTAATGCCATCAACCGATTCTGATTTTTGTTTAGATCTGTACAATGCTCTCCGCCTCTTAGAGAAAAAACCCTATTCAAGGCGAGAGAATAGTAAAGGTAGAATAGAATAAAAGAAAAATAAAGGGAAAAGAAAAATAAACACTAGAAAAGAAATATGACGCCTTAACAATGTAATGGAAGAGAGAAGGAGCGAGTGAAGCGAACTGAACGAGGACACAATAGTATATATCGTGGAACATTGCAAAAAGACAGTGAAAGGAAAAACTTTAAGTTAAGACCCGCAAATGATGATGAACCCCCTTCGACCCCTCGCCCTTGAGAACCGATGCTTGCTTGCGTGCTTGCGTGCGTGTGTGAATTTTGGCATACCCCCCCAGCGCAGAAACAGTAGTGATAAATACAAAATCCCCAAGATGCTAAATGTTTTACTGTTCTCTGTTGGTTTTTGGAGAGAGAAAAAAAAAGATACATTTTTTTGAAACCCCAAGCCCGCCGCGGCCTTTTAATTATAATCCAGGTCCGGACGGGAGAAAATATTCCCAAAAAGCAAAAGAACGCTATAATGTGTCATTAAGCGGTCGAGAAAAACCGCGTTGGTATTACAAGGCTAAAAGGCGGCTACGTATCCGCCGCCGGAGACAGGACCGCTCATTTAGTGATCGTATCCAGCTCCAACCTGCCATCGCTGGTTGTTCTGGCCCTGTTGTTGGTTATTATAGCCTCCTCCGCCGTAGCTGGGGAATTCACCGAAACCCTGGGGCGTTCTTGTCGGGCTGGGTGCTCCACGCTGTGGGCCGCCGGCTGACAGGAAAGGTCGGTCGGCTTGTTGCTGGTATGGGCTTGGGCTGTGGTATCTCTTCTCGTAGTCGCCTTCTCCGTGGGTGCTACCCGCGTATTGGGAGTTAGAGTAGTGAGATGGGGCCTGGGATTGTGGGAGTGGGACACCGGCGGCGCCGTATTCTCCGGATCTTCCACCGGCGCTGGAGTCATCCTCATCGAGATCACGGGTCGACTTGTGGTCACCGCGAGCGGTGGCACCAAGGGCGTCAAGTTCGGTAGATCCAACCATTTCAGGGTTCGACTTGATGAACGAGGCACGGTCATCGCGCATTGGCTGGTAACGGGTATCAGGGTTCTTGGAAACCAAGGCGTAGATGGTGGCGACGAGAACCAAAATCAAGAGAACAAGGGCAAAAATGGCGTTCATGACAAAGAAAACAACACCCAAGACACCACGGACGAGAGCCTAAGCGATTTAAAATTAGCAGTGTTCGAATTTGCATTGAATGCGAATTTACTTACCGGCTCCTTGAAGATTCCGGAGAAGATCATCAAAAAGATCGAGTTGACAAAGTTGATGACACAGATGGAGATGTTGAAGACATTGACCTTGCGATCCATCCATGGCCTGAAATAAGAAACGGCAACAAGGTAGACACCCTCAACGAGAACAAGGGCGATGCTCTGGACGGATCCCTTGGATTGAGCGAAGGCAATGAAGATACCCTTGATGAAGATGTAGCCGAGCATGGGGATGATCCAGTAGTAGCACGAGCCCTTAAACTGCACATAGAGGAATCCCCATCGGTTGAGAGAAGCCGGGTCAGAGTAGAGGATGACAACTGGGCTCTTGTGCATGTTGATGGAGTGCTGAGCGAGACGGATGACCTTGTAGGAAGCCCAGGAGAGAAGAGCCAGTGTGACGAGGAAGAAGATGATGGCGAGAACAATGGCGGCTGGGGAGTCACGGACGGTCAATTCCCACAAGCAGAGAATAGTAAGCTGCGGGAAACCGATGAGAACGATGCGGTAGAGGATTCCCTTGAGCACGATCTTCCATCCCTTCCTGAACTCGGCAAATTTGGAGCCCTTTGCGAGGTTGAGCTTCCTAACACACAGCTCGAGACCGAACTTGAATCCAACGACGATCAAGACAACGAGGACGACGAAGGCGACGAAAAATGCCAATCCGGTCATGAAAACATTGGTCTGCTCGATTCTGGCAAGGAAGGCGACACGTCCGATACCGGAGACATCGATGAATTCACCTTGGCTGTATGTTCCCTGATCAGTGGATCGTTTGGCGAAAACGCTCTTGACAGTCTCAAAAGCACGGTCTCTGAGTTCCAAGCCACGCTTCATGATTTGAACGTTGACTCTGTCGAGATTCTGGAAGAGGAGGTCGGGCTTGCCACCGGTAGCCTGAATGTACCAGTGGAGAACCCTCTGCATGAAGCCGACACGGATGACACCCATACTCCAGACGAAGTTCTGAGTCCAAGATCGAACAACTGGCGGAAGCTTTACAGCAACCATGGCACAGATAGCCTGGGACTGGAAGTATCCGAAGAGGGAGAGAGCATTAGCGGCAACGTGAGCAGCAGTGTTAGAGTGACCCAATCCAGAGGTGATGGCAGAGGCAGCGAGACCGGAACCGGCAATGACAGCGGTGACCCAGCTGACGGCATTCTGGTGGACGGTCTGGCCGTTGGAAAGCTCGGCCTCAAGACAAGCGACCGGAACCATACCATCGGCAAGATCGATGGTGATTCTGGCAACACCGTCGATATCCGGAATGGTGAAAGCGACGCCTGCAGGTTATAGAATCAGTACTAATATTCGATGGGAAAGAGGCACATTCTGATGCTTACCGGGAATGGAGCTGGCGAATCTGCTAGCATTGATGGCAGACGGGGGTAGGGTGACGGGACCGGCTCTCATGGGACACAAACTAGCGAACTTCTCGGCACAGGGGTCGATCTTGTTGGTGTAGGCGGTGTATCCGTAAACGATGATTTCCATGACAATGAAGACATTTCCTTCGATAGACGATGTACCGTCGAAGCTGTACTGGAGGGTCGAATTGTTGGGGGTGTACAGGACATCAAATTGAGAGACTGTGAACTGGGAGTTGTCCATACAGGTTGCCAGCGACGAAGACCCAATCATCTTCTCCTTCGGGAGAGCGCCTGCACTACCTGTGATGAGGGAGATGAAGGAGAGGATGCTGAAGAGTCGCATGAGCGAGGACTGCCGCCTCGCGGGCGGAGAGAAATATGTGGTCATGGTCGAATGTAAATTAAAATTAATAGAAGTGGTTGAAGGTCGTCAAAATAAGGATGTTAACTGCTGAAGGCGTGAGAATGTCGGAGGAGATGGGCGATGGCTGTGACGGAGGTGGTGATGACGGGATGGTGATGGATGTGACGGTGTTCCAACCCCTTTATTTTCCAAGCGATTGTTGAGCGTCGACGGTCGGAGAGGAAGTCAACAGGTAGCTGCCCAACCACATGAACACATTAACACGACAGCCCCTTACGAATTAAAATTAAGTCTGGACAAGATAGATGTAACGACAGCTTTTGGTCTACGGGAACGAGTGAAGGAGAAATCAAATGACCGAGCGATGATGATGGTGATATGTAGAGGAGAGAGAGAGAGAATACCAAGAAAAAGGCAGAACTCACAAACGTCAAATGATCCACCGGCTGCAGCCAAAAACAGGGAAAATGGAGGACGAACAGACCAAAGTGGGCTAACGAGTGAAGCCACCTGGAGTTCTCACGGAGTATCCAAAAATAAACAAAAACCCTTCAGAAAGAAAATACAGAAATAACTGAGGCTGTCGACACTGTCGGGAGTATTAGTAGTCGAGATGATAATCAACAGCGAAGAACGAGCGAACGAACGGGGTTTTGTCGAAAAAGGAGAGGAAAGTGAGAAGGAACGAACAGGAAAGAGAAATGGAACGGCGAGAGAAGGGAATACCGGGCAGGTTAAGAAGGGGGGGCTGAAAAGGAGCCAGCATGAGCCAGGAACGAGCGAGATAAAATTGGCTAGTCCGATGCTACATTACGCTGCTTCGTCTTCGTCGAACGGTCCGAATCCTAGCCTTCAAAAGGGGGGGCAATGCACGTCAAAGAACGATAACCCTGCCTTCCGCCTCAGCCCGAATTTTGTTTTCTCTCACAGGCGGTATTACCTTTTTCCTCTTTCCTGAGTACGGTATCGCTGATGCAGTCTATGCGCTCTCCTGATCTTGGTGATAGCGATCCTGCTCTTGGTGCCTGAGGTTCACGCCCTCGGCCTCCCTTAGCAGGGGGATATTCATTGGCCACCGATTCCCCTTCACCGGCCAAGGGCCCCCGAAGCTTCTTGACCTCCCCTCCCCAAGCATCATAAGCATCTTGGTTTCTCGATATCGGGATGCTGGAACACCCCCGTTCCCGAGCTTACGTGTAGCTCAATCTCTCACCGACCCCCAGGGTTGCAATATCAAGATCTCTCTTAATTTCCGTCCTGGCGAACCGAAGGGAAGGGCCAGCTTCCTCAAACATGTGGGTTACGAAACCTCCAGATGCCATTGAGGTATCGAACCGCACACCTCACATTTGTGAAACTGCCCACAGCCCAACGAGGTTTTCCTTCTCTTCCTGTTCTTTCTTTGCTTCTGCAAACGGTCTTAGCCGTCCTGATTGGGTGGGTCGAAGGTAACCCCAGACCGGGCTGTGCAACTTCCTTGACCCAGAAGCCCTCTCATTGGCGCGTAGGGTGCCCGCTTGGCTGCGAAGAATGTCGGGTTCGACTGCTACCGTACCTGCATTTCTATGAATAGAAGCCAGTCTGGGTTTTTCTTTCCAGAAAGACAACCTGTGAGAGCGAAAAAATTAATAAAAATTACCACTAACGGAAATGCAAATACCTTTTTTTTTTTTCAGAAGATAACTGTGTCACCCGTCGGTGTCATGGATGTGCGGCTGGCGTTTCAATAGATGTTTATCCCAGGACCAGTCCACGGGGGAAGTGAGGGTTAGATGTTCAATTCGAGATTGCGTGTGCCTATCAGAAGACAAGGCATGCGACGCAATTAAAGCGGAGGCATGCACAGCCGTCTATCAAACGAAACAAGTGCGCTTGTTCCGACCCGACAGCGGGAAGGGAACGCTACCCAGGGTGTTCCTGGTATAGTACACGATGTAAAGTAAATGCAGGGTCTCTTCGTCACCGGCGTTTGGAGATGCAGATTCGCCCACAGAAACGTAAAATGTGTTGGATAAATTCGGTGTTTGTCGATGTTTCCTCTTCGGGACTAGTGTGTTGCATATCACTTCTTTGCGCCAGCCGAAACTTTTTTTTTTCCTTCAACCGCATTTTCACTTTTTTGTCGCGATACCTGATATCAACCTTGCAACTATATCTTCGCCATGTCGTCCACCGAAATCGAACGGGCTAGCAAAAAGCGCAAGAGAAAGCACACCGGTAGCAAGAATAAGCAGGCGACCGAAGTATCCGAGGTTGTGGCCGCTCCGGAACCTGCTATCGAAGTCACCACGACCAAGAAGGACAAGAAGTCGAAACACACTGATGATGTTAAGAAGGAGCTTAAGAAGTCCAAGAAATCTAAGAAGGAGGTAGTGGAGGAGGAGGCTATAGAGGAGGAGGAGGAACCAGAGAAAGAACCGGAAGGAACCTGGGAAGACGAAGACGACAATGAAGAAACAGAGGACCCGGAACCAATGGAGGTCGACAACGAAGATGAAGACGAGGAAGACAACGAGGAAGACAATCGGGACAACGTCCAGCTGGAAGACCTCCCCGATAGTCTCGCCAATGCGAATCTAAGCCTACCAGATCTTGAAGGAATCGAAAGCAAGCTGTTCAAAGATGTCAACCTGAGCGAGAACACTCAGAAGGCAATCACGGAGATGGGATTCACAACTATGACCGAAGTGCAAGCTAAAACCATACCACCTCTACTGGCCGGGCGAGATGTACTAGGTGCAGCGAAGACGGGAAGCGGGAAGACACTGGCTTTCTTAATCCCGGCAGTGGAGATGCTAAGCTCTCTGCGATTCAAGCCTCGGAATGGAACAGGTGTCGTCGTTGTCGTATGTATACCTCTATCAATTCCTTTTATAGCCTAAAACTAACAATATAAAGTCTCCAACTCGTGAACTGGCCCTCCAAATCTTCCATGTCGCGCGCGAACTCACAAAACACCACTCCCAAACCTGTGGTATCGCAATCGGTGGCGCCAACCGTCGTGCTGAGGCCGAGAAACTCTCGAAGGGCATAAATCTCCTCATCGCCACCCCCGGTCGTCTCCTCGACCATCTCCAGAACACCCAAGGCTTCGTATTCAAAAACCTTAAGGCACTGGTTATCGATGAGGCAGATCGGATTCTGGAAGTCGGGTTCGAGGACGAAATGAGACAGATCATCAAAATTCTGCCGAAGGAGAATAGACAGAGTATGTTATTTTCTGCGACACAAACCACGAAAGTCGAGGATTTGGCGAGGATATCGCTACGTCCCGGACCGTTGTACATCAACGTCGACCACAAGAAAGAGCATTCCACAGTCGAGGGCTTGGAGCAGGGATACGTAATCTGTGAAGCAGACAAACGATTCCTTCTCCTCTTCTCATTTTTGAAGAGAAATCTAAAGAAAAAGGTCATCGTCTTTTTCTCTTCCTGCAACTCGGTCAAATACTACGCCGAACTTCTGAATTACATCGATCTCCCCGTTCTCGACCTTCACGGCAACCAGAAGCAGCAAAAGCGAACGAATACCTTTTTTGAATTCTGTAACGCAAAGCAGGGTACATTAATTGCTACAAACGTAGCTTCACGAGGCCTCGATATCCCCGCCGTGGACTGGATCGTACAATTCGATCCACCAGATGATTCAACCGAGTACATTCACCGCGTGGGCCGAACGGCGCGTGGCGTAAACGGCAAGGGGAGAAGTTTGATGTTCCTACTTCCAACCGAGGTCGGGTTCTTAAAGATCTTAAAGGAGCAGAGAATTCCAGTCGTGGAATTCGAGTTCCCGGCCAGCAAGATTGTGAATGTGCAAAGCCAGCTGGAGAAGCTGATTGGCCAGAACTATTATCTTAATAAGGTATGCAACCTCCTAAACATCCGAAACATCCGTAACATGATGCTGGAGAATCGAGCTAACAAAACCTGTGCGGAACAGTCTGCCAAAGATGGGTACAGATCCTACCTCCACGCCTACGCCTCGCACAGTCTACGCAGCATCTTCGATGTCAACAAGTTGGACCTCGTAAAACTAGCGAGGAGTTTCGGATTCCCTACGCCACCGAGAGTGGATATTCAACTCGGAGCTAGTATGGCGAAGGATCGGAATAAGGTTGTGGGACGACGGAGTTACGGGTCGCAGCCTGGGAGGAAGATGAAGGGGTGGAAGAGGAAGAGGGGTGGTGACGAGTAAGCCATGTTCATAGGTTAGTTGTAGGATAGTTAGACAGAGCTTTTGGACATATTTGGAGTATTTGGCGGTGTATATCACAGGCTTCGTGATTACCCTTTCAGCTTAATGTAGTATTACGTATTTTACTGATTCTCGTCATGGAGGGTAATACTGATCTAGATTATGAGAAACACCGAATTTTAAAGATAAGGTACATCCACACGCAACTTAAAATACAAACAGACGAAGACAAGATGAAACTGGGAGAGGAAAAAAATTTATATGCTAAGTACGCAAGTACTGTACCCAAGTATATAAATGAAAAACCCCAGTCAATCCCACCCGAACGTCGCAGAAACACAAATATCAATCTATATCTAACTTCCCAAACGTTTTCATTCATGATTCCCAATACCACTCACCGTGGCCGCAACCGTCTCCAAGCCCTCTTTACCATACTCTTTAAAATAATTGTCTAAACCCCCCCCCCCCCCAAGTGAAGTCAATGTGTGTCCAGAGGATTCCCCAAAGGAATGGCAGGAGCGTTGCTCCGTATACACCACGATGAAGTTGGTGACGGGTTCGTAGTTGCCGCATATACTGGTATCAACGGCATATAATCGGTTAACAGGGTATTAAAACAATAATATGCATGACCTAGCTTTACACCCAGATCTTCCCTATACCCGAAAAAACAGCGCGATATATACTAACTTCGAGTTCACAATATCAAATATTCGTTATCCCGCCTCTAGATCGGTGGAGAAATCGCAACCCACAGCGGGTAAGATTTTCAATGGAGATATGTCAATAAATTCCTTCGAAGTTTCGTATTCAATCAAATCAAGCTCACAGCTAGTCTATGGGCAAGGCTGCACGTGTTCCACAAAAGGTTTTTCTGCGTCCTCAGTCTCGCTGCCATAATCCAACATTTGACTGTGTTGTTGACGGCTGCACGGCTGGAACTACCAGTAAGTACCGTTACGAGACTGGTAAGTACCTAGGTAGGTACGCACTTAGGTAGTGGCTATGCGGCATCGAACTATATACCGTGCCAGGAAAGTGAGGTTTATGAATACAATACCCATAAGGTACCAATACTATCGCCATAAACGTTACCACGTAGAACGACGGTATTGAAGGAGAAGAATGCAATACTAGTTGGATTGCAATATAATAGTCCTCAAAGCAATCATCCCAAGCTGGGCACAGTATGTGGCTATATATAGTCCATGTAGTCTTCTTAAAACCCTTCGCTCTGTGGTAGTCTATAGTGCGACACGAGTACCGAATCGTCCCGCTAGGGCCATCGATCAACTGGACCAACATCTGATTTGAATGGTTCTAACATCTAAATCTATATATATCCAACTGTGATACAAAAATGGCACGGCACCCTCGCGCAGCTGCGAATGGGGCTCTCCTCCATGGCAGGAACGATAATAAAACAGAAATCTGTCGACAATCAATAAACTCCGGACGGAACGTAATAGGCCCGCCCAAGCCGTCCGGGCCAAAAAAACAGACAGCGCAATCAATGAGTTAAATCCTTCTAAGCATCAACCGCAACATCCTGAGATCCGTCAGCCGTAGCACCGTCATCGATCGCACGTCCAGCGTCCTCCTCGGCCTTGATATCCCGCTTAATAGGGCTTGGGGGGCCACTTCCACCTCCTGGATGACCGTGGAACGGGTCCCAATGGTTGTTCGGGTCCCGATAGATATCGCCAGAAGGCCTGCGCAGTACCCGGCGGGCTCCCGGCCCAGAACCTCCCTCCCAGGGATCATTGGGTCCAGCGGCCCATGGATTTCCCGGATCCACGGGGGGGAGTATATCATCGGGCCCGAAGAGCGGGTATGGCGCGATCTCAGGGTCATCGACTATGAGTGGAGCTGTATCCTCATATAGTCCGTCGGGGCGCGCGAGCCCCATAGAGCTCCCGGAAGCCTGATCTTCTTCGACCTGGCCTCCGATCCTCATAGGACCCCCGGGAGCTTGACCCCACCGGTACCTCCGGTTGGTTCTCTTCACCCATGATGGCAGCTGATTGAGGGCTCTCTGGTAGTCATTCGCAGTTGCGCCTTGGATCGTCGGGGCCGGTTGGCCGATTCTGACGATGCAGCGGCAACCTATGAGGAGAGGTCTTTGTTAGAAAGTTTTGATGCGATATAAATCATCGAGGCTCCCGAAGTGTTGGGACAGAAACAGAATAAGGTAAATTCAGTTGGAGATGATTCCGTTCTTACCGTACACAGGTCCGCAAGTAAACGCCTTCACCGCCAATGGCTTGCACTGGGAGGTTGACATGTTGGGTGGGGGATTATTTGTTCCTCGTATATTTCCGTTGCTATCGCATATACAGTGTCTCGTACAAATGGTTTGCGCGCGGTTAAGGTGAACTATTAAGAGCCTCCTTTGCGTAATATCCGGATCCGTCCAGGAATACCGGATAAAGTCATGATGCTGGGGGATTGGGTGACCCAGGGTGTCAACCAAAGACGGTACAAATCGACCGGAAGTAAAATCACTGAGAGGCCGGCAAACTATCGAGACATCTTGTGAAAAGAAGGAAGCGGGGACATCGACGCGAGGATCGATGTCGTTCGCGTTCGAAGAAGTCGGGGCCGGTGAAACGGTCTGCTCCGTAGGCCCGGGAGTCTCTCCCAAAGCTCTCCACGTCGCGGTTGAAGAGGTACCTTGAATTTGCTTGACTCCTTCGGTCGATTCTGGGGGTGGGAAGGAATAGGAGTGGTACGATAGCAAGATAACGTAGAAAACAACCAGTAGGCGAACGCACGCCGGTGATAGTTTTGGAACAGGAGCCATTTCACAGCCTTTGCCGTCGTTTCTGCGAACGGAACAATAACCTTTCGGTTTTGTATATATATGAGGCCGTAGCCTATCTATCGAAGCGCCTACGGGTATACAATTAGAGGTTAGCTGGTTGCTTTAATCTAATGGAAAGCCACGTTGCTGGGAGCGTTTTAATACAAAACTAAATGGTGATGTTTAAAGCTGTAGGATCGATACCGAGAAAGTATTTAGAACCTTGAGGGAAGGACACTTGGATTTAATACTGATCCCTAGCAGCCAGGATCGGGCCACATGGCCTAACACACTTAGTCGGTGCTATATATATATAGCCATAGTTCTCGACCGATGTCAAACGCAGTTGGAGTGTATTGGATCCCACAGGAGAGCCCAGTCCTGAAAGATCCCTTGAAACGGGATATAGGTTTGGAATTTATCCCCACCGCATTCAATGTTTGGGGTATATGCTAAAATTTGGAGGTTGCTATGAACATATGCACATGCACATGCATACAGCCTTTTCAGAAATTTGGGAACTGGCCCAGCAGCCTCGAATCCACAGAACTAGCTACTCTAGTCTGGGAGTAGCTAGTCGAATTACCCGTACCAGCTTCAAACCACCCACCCCGCAAGTTTTCCAAAAGCCGGTACGATAGATATTCCTTTGAACTGTTTATTCCACGCCGTCACCCTCAAGGTCGAAGCAACACATAACAATGTTGGATATTTGAAACTCTGATGTATAATCTGTGTCCCGGCTAGTTTCGAAACAGCTGTGACCTGGCGTCTGCCGGTACTCTTCCACGGCACAGTAGTTCGAGGCCTCGAAAATGTCGGTCCGTAGTTAGCGTAGTCTCAGTCTCGTCACCGGAAAGTTGCGTAGTCTGGCCCGAAGGAACTCAGTGTCAATTGGGTGTTAACTTCTAGTACGAGGTATGTATATCGCGAACCGTGCCGCCAAAAGATCGATATACAGCAGAATAACACCATCAAACCCAAGCTCAATCCTCAAACACACACACATTCAATAAAATCAAACTCACACTCAACCTAACCTCAAATCCACATTTCAACAATACAACATAAAATAAAACAAAGCGGCGCAAAACCCATATATATATGTAGCTTGATCGAAAACTCACTAGTTTCTCCCCCTCCCCTCCTCCTCCCCAATATAAAATATTCACAGGCACACGGAATCGGGTAGTCTGGCCAACCCGGGAATAAGGCGCAAAACGGGTCCCTACGAACACAAAATTACCGGAACAGGGCAAGCATCGGGCCCCACCAAGCCCAAAAGCTACATACTTATATAGACATGGATATATTTATGGATGGAGCTACAGTGTATGTGCATATATAGTACATTCATTAGTCATCAACGTATAGTTACACGGAGCCATAACACGTATCACAACCGTAAGTTGGGACGGTTTGAATTCGAATATTCTCCGGGCCGTGCCATCGAACTAGTCAGCACCTAACATCGACGTCCAATACCTACGCCACGAGTACATCATTTCGAACCTACGAAAATCCATCTAGTTCAAGAGCTATTTCTGTATACAGAGCCCATGCATGTTTACAACCGTCAAGCTAGTCATCGTCGGAAAAAAAAAAAAAAACTGCAAACGCCGCGTTACGGCGCGACGTCTGTTAGATATAAACCGTCCAAATTAATGGGACCTAGCCGGGGAGCACAGTGCTTTCGGTGAATCCCCCCTATAATTCTCACCTAAGGAATACATCCGAACTCACCACGAGACCAAATCCATCTTATTCGAGGTATACCCGGTAAATACATCCATTCTTTTCTCAATACACCGCCATTCGAAACAATCAGTACCACACAATATCAAAGCCTTATAAAAGGTATCCCGCACCTACCCTACTCACGTTCCTTAACTCAAAAATTCCAAACAAATATAACCCACAACCTTATATAATTATATATATACACCACACCCACAAGAGATTAATTTTAGACCTCCCCACACCACATCAACCACCCAAAGCCAGCTCAACAATGCAATCACATACCACCGGGGGAACCAAGTCTCCTTTGATAGAGAAAATACATCTCAATAACATGCAGCTCTCAGAGGGCCCAAGGCGCCTATATATAGCTGCTAGTAAAAGGGTCATATATATAACCCCGGTGTAGAGTTTAAAAGCGATGATATCGATCTCAAAGGTTCTTCAAATTCCCCTACATTATAAAAGTACCCACACACACACACACACACACACACACACATATATATATATAACCCCGATCTACCCTATACACCCCATACAGGTACTCTGTCAGGAAAAGAGTGTTCACTGAATATACGCCATCAATACGACATGCATTAAACCCACGGTACAATCTTCCAACAGTATTGGGAACGAAAAAAAAAAATAAAAGAAAAAAAAAGAAAATACCATATAATCCGGATTACAAGTAGAAAGGTATTCAAAAGCACACTCTCGTCTTCCCAAGTTATCACAGTAGTAGGTATACACTTAGTATACTATACTAGGAAAGGGGGGGTATTTACTAATATTAATACGATATCAATACGGCATTAGGATCTTCCAACGGTATCGACAACAAAAACCGCCGCATAATCCGAATGGGAGTGGGTATTCGAAAACACCCCCCTCTTCTATACAGCACAGCTTACCTACCTAGACATCCTCACATCAACTTGCAAGCTTGCAGCACACGACTAACATCAACCCACACATATCTCACCCATGCATCCTCACTTAACCTATAAACCCCCTCCGTCTATCCTAACCCTCATCACCCTCACAATTCACCTCACCCACAACCTACTTAGGCACATACGTATAAGTTCAATAACGTTCACAAGTCCACAACCACTGTCATACAACCATCCAATTGGGTATCTAATATATATCCTACTACCTCACATCCAAAAAAACCAAAATCTCAAAATCTCAAAAAAAAAAGCGACACCAGAAAATATGCAACCAATCACCTCCAAACTATCTCAACTTTTTTCATCCACCATAAACCAAATAACTTCATGCAAAACCAACAGCTCAACTCAAACGGATAGGTAAACAACCAACAACGATCAACAGTTATAGATAGTCTAACTCAGCACAAAAAGCCTCGTAGGCCGACGAAGAAGATGAAGAAAGAATAGATGAAGAAAAGAATAACCACCAAAGCACATCTGTCGATAACGATGTGTAATGTAATAATGTAATGTAATGCGCATAATGTTAGTACAATAACATGAAGAAAACAGCCATAAGCAGCTTAAAGCGGTTTTATAACACCCGATTGTTCAGTACCCGCGGACGTTACTATTCCGCCCGTCGCAGAAGTGTAATCAGGATAACAACCATAACAGTCTTTTTAGAACAAAACGATGATATAAAAATGCAGACACGAAAGAAGAAGAAGGAAAAGGAAACATTAGTTAAATCAAGATTTTAACAGAAAACAAAAAGACAGAACGCCGGTAAAACAACGTTAAAAAAACAGCAGTAAAAGCAAAAGCGTGGAAAAAACAGCATGGTGTAGTCGAAACAAAAACAAGACGTAACAGTTTGAAGCAGAAGTTATACGAGAAGGAAAGACACACACCCCGCCCTTGCTCCGTTCCCACAATAGGTACTAAACAGCAAGATTACCGAGTTAAAATGTTTCCCTAACCCCTCAGACTTCTTCAATTCAGCAAACAAATCGAGTCAAACGACCCTCCTTCGCCATCTTCGATTCCTTGCGAACGGCCTTAGCAGCGTTGCAAGCTTTGATCTTAACCGCACCGTCTCCCTTCTTAGACGCCTAGTCGTAAGAAGGCGCGAGCATGCGGTCGACTCTTCCGCTGGTCTTTTTGTGGTTCGTGGGAGCGGCGTCCATGATCAGTGGGAGGCTTTGGAAGATAACCGGGTTTTCTTGCCAGTGGACTAGGATTCCGCCTCCTAGGAAGCGGCGGAGGGCGTTCCAGCGGATCAGTTTCCACCAGGTGTTCAGTTTAACGATACCCTTTCGGCCGACTTTGACCTCGAGACGGCTGCCTTGTTCGCGACCTTCGAAGTCGAGGGCGCGGGAGTAGTTCGGTCCGTGGAGTGGGTAGTTGACTGTGTGGAGGACGTTGGCGAAAGTGGCGTGCTGAGTTCGACGGTTTTTCTTGGAAACGCTTTTGGTTGAGGATTTTGAGAGGTTGGTGAGCGTCTGCTTGAGGTGCGGTTGGTTACGGTAGACCGTGTACTTTTGAATAGGCGCACGGGTGTCCTCGGGCGGTGTGATGACGAAGCGGTTGTGGAAATCGTCATCAATGACATGGTCATCTTCGCTATCCTCGTCGTCGCTGGTGTGCTCGCGGTGAGCCTTCTCAGTCAGCAAGGCGATGACTTCACCCGCGGCAACCTGGACTTCGATTTCAGTGGACTCGAGTTGGTCGACGAACGCCTCGGCGGAGCGGTCGGTGACATCCTCGGCATCATCGAGGTGGGTGAGGAGCAAGCCCCACTCCTCGATAGCAGCCGCGACAGTAGCCGGATCATCACCCGCTCCGACGGTGTGGCCGTCGTTCTCAACGATCTCGTGGAAGAAATCCATGATCCCTTCGACATCCTCGGTGGAGACGTCCGTGAAGAAAACGAGAGCACCGAGGGCATGAATAGCAGCCGTCTTGACGACCAAAGAGTCATGATCCGTGATGAGTCGCTGCAGATGCGTATTAAAGCTCCCAAACGTCGTGCAATCAACATCAGTAATGAGCGTCAAAACCAAAGCTACAATCCCCAGTCAGCTTAACCCTCAAAAACCACATATACTCGGACAAAAAACCTACCCTGACAAGCCAACGTAGTCTCCTTATCCGTCTTCCCAGCTCTAATACTCTTCGAAAGCGCATCAATAACCCCACTAGTCTTCCCCTCAAGCTCCGAACTCGCAAACTTCGACTGTAAAAGCCGATTATACGCCAACAACGCCTCCTCCAACCCTCCAGTAGCCAACTTCTTCCTCATATCCTTATCCGTAATCCTCACAACCCTATCAGCCAGCTCCTCCTGCCAGCTACTCGTCTGCGGCACATCCTCCAATCCCCGCACATCTTCTCCGAGAGAACCGAAACTATAGAGTAACACACCATCATCATCAGCTTCCACTTCTTCTTCATCCGGATGCCCGATATCCTGGGTCGTAGGGATACTAGGTACGGGTGGCAACGGTGGCGTTGCAACGTACCTCCAGACGGAGCCGTCACTATCGTAAGCTCCTTCATCATCGGTTCCGTGTCGAGAGGCGGCGGTAGAATTGGCTTTCGACCCGGCTTTCGAGGTGGATTTTGAGGCGGATTTGGAGAGGGATGCCTTCTTCGATGGGGTTTTTCCGCCGCCGAGGGCTCTACGGCGGAGATCTGACATTGTGGGAGTTTTTTGTGTGGTGGATATGTGGATTTGTTAGGTGGTGAGGAGACGGTGATGAATAAATGCTATGAGAGCTGGATTTTGTGGTGGATGATTGATGGATGGGTGAGAAGGTTGTCGAGGGTTGCGTTGTATTCCGTTGCAGACGGATTAGTGCCTGCAGGGGGGTTTTAAAGCTATCGATACGTGCTGGAATGGCGGTGAGGGGTGTTGTGCGTGGTAACGGGACAGGTGGAGTGACGGTGATGACGACGGTGTAAAGAAGACGGAGAGGAGAAGGAAGAAGAGCTCGAGTGCTGAGGGGTCTTTATAGCCCGGTGCATAAGTGCCACGAAGAATCAGAAATTTTTTTATCTTTAATCGGCCGGTTCGATTTATTTTTCGATCGTCCGAACGCCCTGGAATACTACTATTCTAGTATTCTCTCTCTACTCTGGATATTCGAAAACGGCGGATCAGGGGAATAAATAATCGATGATGGACGTTCGGATCTTTATTCTTTTTTACTCGTTTCGTTTCGAGCGGCAGGTTGGCAGAAGTTATAGGTTTCCCTGGTACACAAAAGGTGAACTACGTCACCGAGAGTCAATAGGTACTTTCTCGATGGTCTGATTCTTGGACTCGAATGGGGTTAACCGTCGACAAGGCCTGCAATATCCGAGGGGGGCAAAACCAGATGACCAGAGCTAGTCCTTATCGTCAAGAATCGAATCGGAGGTTTAGTTTTTTAATAAATAAGTAACCAAACAGAAAAAAGGTAAAGTAAAGTAGAGAAGAAGAGAAGATAAAATACTATCATCGATTCCTAAAACTAAAAAAAAAAAATTTTCGCATTCGGCCCAAATCAAGTGGATGATTCATCGTACATATCACTCGCCCCCACCTTGCAGCTCCCTTCGCGGGCCCTGCGGACTGGCGGGGCTGCAACTGCGCGCTGAACTCGCTGCTGCAGCACACCCCCTCCTGCATCCCATCTTTTATTCGACCAATCATGCCCCCTCCAATTCGGATTTCCCCTTGATCCTTAGCATGTGAAACTCTGACTCGATCTGTAATTTAATTTGATGGGAATTTGTAATTTCTCAAACGGAAAAGAAGGGGATATCTCCATCGTCGAATCGAATCAATCAGGGCTAGCTAGCTAATGCAGGAAACGAAAATGCAACATCGAACGGCTTCTCCAAACAAAGCCCCGCCAAAAGAAAAACGCCCAAACCCGAAACGGAATCCGGGGGGAAAGGCCTCTGCACTAATATCTACAATAAAATCTAAACGAAAGGGAGGCAAAGGAGTCTAATCTCACGCCTTCTCAATATAATTCGCCGGAACCATCTTCTTCACCCCGTTCTTCTCAACCTCCGCCCACCCACTCCCATCGTCATCCGCAATCAGCACAAACTTATCCCCCTCCGCCATATCAAACTCATCCTCCGTTCGGGCTTTGTAATCGTAAATAGCGTGGACGTGGACCAATTTCTTCGCCCCGCGCTTGGGGGCGACAGCTGGTCCTTTCTTCCTCCCGCCTATTATCGATTCCCGCCTCGAATCCTGCGCTGCTATTGGTGATGTCATTTTCGCGGAGGAAGAGCCGTCTATCTTGTCGATGTAAGTGGTGGGGACGAGCCCTGTAACCGTGCCGTTCCTGACTTTTGTCCATCCGCCGTCTGGGAATTACCGTCAGTTAGCCATAAATTTGCCATTTGATACGCTTTACCGTGTGATCTGGTGACTCACCATCCGGTTTTACTATGACCACTTCCTTGCCTTCTCCCACAGAGATTTCTCCATCTCCACCAGCTGTGTACGAGTAGAGCATCTTCGCCTTCGGTCCATCCGGCACGGCCTCCTCCGCCGGTAGTTCAGCGATATACGCTGCAGGCGGCGGCGCGAGTACCCTTCGAGCCGGTGGTTTCGACGAACCAGCAGCGCTAGGGGCAGCACTAGGAGCAGCCGACGTAGCAGCCGTAGAACTAGTAGCCGTGCTCTTGACCGTCCCGGATCTATCAAGGCCCACCGTGGAATTCGTCGACACAGACGTAACAGTATTCGATCTGTTGACTCCTATCGTGCTGCCGTTGGAGGCGGGCAGCTCGCTCAGCTTGTCGATACTGACGCTCATCCTGTTCTGCCTTACGTCCTTCAACGCCTTCTTTGCGGTTTTGTCCAGAGGACCGGGGCAGTTCGCGGCGACTTTCATCTCACAGTTTGCGTGGCAATTAAACCCGCAATCTTTGCATGTCATTCCCTTCGCGGACAGGCCCCAGATCTTCTCGTGGCACAGATCGCAGGAGGTGGGGATTTTGAAGGAGGCGGATTTGAACTTGTGCGAGTGTGCGTTTTTGTCGATGTCTGGATTCATGTTAGCCTGTGACATTGCTGTATATTCGGGAGGGCATCGTTACCTCCGCACGCCTGCCGTACGGTGTCGACTTCGACCTCCAAGGCCACCCTCTTGGAATTTACCGCGGCCAGCTCTTCCTGGCCGTTGAGCAGGTTCTATAATACCAGTTTATCAGCACATGCTCCGACTTTCTGTGATAAATATAAGGCATACCCTCATGCACTCCATCTCCTCCGCCGTCGTCCTACCCCCCTGAGACTCCGACGACCCCCGCGTCTTCTCCCGCTTCGCCTGTAGAGACTCCACATCCTTCCGCCGCCTCTCAACTTCCGCCCGCTGGGACGCCAACCCGGTTTGACTCTTCGCGATCTTATTCTGCAACCACACCTTCGCCGCCTCATTGACTATGATCTCGTCCGAATCGTGCCATATGGGACTCGGCTCGAAGTAGAAATCCGGCGGCTCCCGCCATCCATCTTGCGGTTGATTGTGCGCGATAAACATGAGCGAGTCGAGGTGTGGCATGTTACGTTCGATCTCCGCGTGTAGCTTCTTCATATGATCCGAGCATCGGATCAGGGCTGAGGATTCCATGTTGCAAGATAACTTCCAGACGGTGTTCATCGCCTGAACCCTGGTTTCGTTCAGATCCTGCAGCGAGCAGAGGACGTCCGGGATATCGGAGTGGTAGTATTTCTCCTTGATGGCGTTGGTGACGTTGAGAGTGATCAGGTATGTGTTCTTGACGTTGTTCATCTCGGCCATCTGGGCGTCATAGCTCTTCTGAGCCTTCGGTCTGCCGTGATCGAACGATTTCTCGACTTTAACCCGCTTGCCCTCCAGTTCTTTACAGGTGGCATCGTAGGCGGTCTTCGTCTTCCGAAGCTCGGAGTACTGGGCGTCTCTGTCGGTGAGGAGGTGTTTCTCGAATTTCTCGTGTTGGATCCGGAAGGTTTCGTACCGGGTGTTGAGGACCTTGAGAGTATCCGCGCATTTAGTGATCATGTCGGTGGCGAGCTTGTCGTGTTCCTGAGAGACGATTTCGGTGGTGGTGATGAGGGAGTTCCAGGTTGTCATCGAGGCGCTTTCCAAGCTGCCGGGTGTGAGTAAGGGGGTGTCGCCGACTGATAGGGAGGCGGTCTTTTTTGATTTCTTCTCGAAGTAGCGTTTGGCGAGGAGGGCGAGCTTGGAGGAGTACTCCTTCTCGATGATGGATCGTTCGCGGAAGAATTCCTCGACGTCAGCGATCCAGGCGATGCCGTTGGAGACCTGGGTGCATGTTAGGGGCAATTCTATAACATAATGGGGAGAGGCGACATACCCAGCTGTTGACCGGCTTGAAGGCATCCTGGAGATAGTTGAACAGAGGTGTTAGACAGACAATGACGGTAGTATATAGTGGTGGTGGGCGGTGACGAACCTTCAGCTCTGCCCCGAAGTTTGGGGGAGGCTCTTCCATGTTGAGCGCAGTAGTGTGAGTAGTAGATAAGAGCTATGGTAGCTTCTCAAGTCACTCTCCGATAATTTTGGTTTAATGTTCCGGGAAGGATAGGTGGCACAACGTCGACGATGCCGCTGGCGATGAGGGTGATGATGATGGGAAGGGATGGAATTGGCCAAAGATGCAGTGATCCTGTGTACCTTGCTTGTATGGGGGGTTTCAGACGGCTACCCGCTTGGCAGCCAACTTACCCTGAACTTGAACGGATTGAACGGATAAAAGAGGCCGACATAATCCCGCATTCCGCGAGGCATATACCCCGTACTTTATACCAATACGAGCGGTCCCTGGTTCGGAGAGCCGTTCGCAGGCACAATTGTCATCCAATTCATAGGTACTCAGAAATCGTAATTGGAATATCAATGGTAACTGGAATTGGGATTGATTACGAAAGGCAGGTGGGCTTAGCTGCGCAGGTATCACCGAACGGGGGAACGTAAGCCATGTCAAGCTGGGTCCAGCGATTGCCTCCGACCGATACTTCCAACAAAGAGGCACGAGATAGAATACCAACATCGTTCATTTTACAGGGTCCTCTGTGCTAATGTCAACGTCTTCCGGTGCCTGTCCGGCATGCGGCTCAAACACCGCTCCGTTTGCGTCCCCTGCTTGATTTCGGGTCTGCTCGTGCCAGCGACTCGATCGCGGGGCAGTCCAGCGGAATCTCTCGTGCGAGAGAACAGGACTTATCGATAGCGGCCGTGCTACTTGAAAACATAAATACAACCTGATAAAAGGACTCGAACCCGAGTATCGACGTTACCATTGAACCAAACAAAGACAGACCTTTTTGGGTGTTCTAAAAGAGGCCTCGCCGATGGGCCCCGGTGATGATATAATAAGAATGGCAGCCGAAACAAGGATCCAAACCGCTGGAGCATCGCTTCACCCGCATTCGAATCCACACTCTCCACCCCGTCATCCCACGCCACCAGACCTCAACCATCACCACCACCATCGCCACTACCATCGCCATCGTAGCTCATCGTCGCCGTCCCCATCACCGACCGTCATCGCCATCGTCAAACTATATAGCTAGGCCTCCCTCTCAACACCCCAGGTGTCGCCTTATATACCTCCAACTCCTCCAGGAAGAGCTGTCTTCTCCCTCCCTCCGATATATTCTTCACCCGAAAAACCCTTCCGAAGCACCTCCCACCTTCATCGCCACCTGGAGAACCGCAACCTCACCTACCACCAAATTGTCAGTTCTCCCTTCCAACCTCATCACCAATCCCATCTCACCCCATCTCCATCCAACTCTGCTGACCATCATCCATTCCAGAATCCTCAATACCATCCCTACCCCGTTACCCTCCCTTCTCGGCCGAAACCCTTCACCTCGAGCGCGTTCTGTGATTCAGTATGGCTGAATCCAGCAACAGCAAGACCTCGTGGGCAGACGACGTCGAAGAACAGGAAGAACAAGCCGCAAACATGTCCAAGCAGCAGCAGCAGGCCCCCAAGCCTGTCGCTGAGGAGGGCCAGAAGCATGACAACCTCGTCACCAACGAGCACGATGTCAACGTTACCCTCGCCGATTTGCAAGCCGACCCGAACAGTCCCCTCTACTCCATCAAAGAGTTCACCGACCTCGGATTGTACGTCCACCAATTCAAACTTCTCCTCCATCTCTGCTCTCCTCCTCCCTTCACGTACCCTGTGGACTAACTCAACACCCTTTGCCGCTCGCAGGAAGGAGGAGCTGTTGAAGGGCCTGGCCCTCATGCGCTTCAGCCGTCCGTCCAAGATCCAGGAGCGTGCTCTGCCCCTCATCCTCCACGACTCCACCAATCTCATCGGACAGTCTCAATCAGGTACCGGGAAGACGGCCGCCTTCGTCCTTTCCATGCTCACCAAGATCGATGTCGGCAAGAATACCCCCCAGGCGCTCTGCCTCGCACCTTCCCGTGAGCTCGCCCGACAGATTTTAGCCGTTGTCGACAACATGGGAAGCTTCCTCGGAGTCAAGACCCAGTTCGCCGTCCCCCTTGCCGTCGAACGTGGCAAGATCATCGAAGCTCAGATCGTCGTCGGGACTCCCGGAACGGTTCTGGACTGTATTAAGCGCAGAGTTCTCCCGGTCAAAGATCTGAAGATGCTGTGCTTGGATGAGGCCGACAACATGTTGGACCAGCAGGGTCTCGGCGACCAATGCTTCCGTGTTAAATCGTACGATCACATTCCTCCCTTTTTCTTATCCCTTTATCGACAGACGGGTCGGATGCTAAAAGGTTTTTCGATAATATCAGATTCATACCCAAGGACGTTCAGGTCCTTCTCTTCTCCGCCACTTTCCCGCAAAAGGTCATCGAATACGCCGAAAAGTTTGCTCCCCGCTCCAACAAGCTTACCTTGAAGCAAGAGGAACTCACTGTTGAGGGCATCAAACAATTCTACATGGACTGCGCCAATGACAATGACAAGTACAACGCCATCCTCAAGTTGTACGAATTCATGACCATCGGGCAGTCCGTCATCTTCGTCAGGGTAAGGAGAACAGAACAGCCCTGCACCCGGTGCCGAATCGTAGCTGACATTGCATGCGTATGAATAACTAGAAACGTGAGAATGCTAACGAACTTCAACGTCGCATGACCGAGGACGGCCACGCTGTTTCGTCCCTTCACGGTGCTTTCGACGGACATCAACGTGACAAGCTGATTGACGATTTCCGCTTCGGCCGTTCCAAGGTTCTTATCACTACCAACGTTATTGCCCGCGGTATTGATATCGCCTCCGTTTCCCTGGTCGTAAACTATGATATTCCTACCCTCGCCGACGGCCGTACCCCGGACTTCGAGACCTACCTTCACAGGATCGGTCGCACCGGGCGTTTCGGCCGCGTCGGGGCCAGTTTCAGCTTTGTCCAGGACGAACTTAGCTGGCACCAGATGGACGCCATCCAGCGTCACTTTGGCTGTCAGATGACACCCATCGACATTCAGTCGGAGAATGTAGGTTCCCCACACCCCCGACGACTGTTCCGACGGAAGGATGGTACTAACCGGGGTGGCAACGTACAGGCTCGCAAACAGATCAAAGCGATCATGAAGTCCAGCAAGCCGAGTGAGCAGTTCATGGGAGTCGGCGCGGGTAACTAGTAGATTTCCCACGTCTGGATCTCATCTACAGCCGCTCGTGACCATTTTACTTCTTTCCAAAAACTACACTATCACGCTTATTTGTTTTTGCCTTTCATTTGCTTTGCTTTATCGCGGGTGGTATCTGCAGCAGCACTTTCCGCTTTCAATTTCCTTTGTCCTTGTCTCTTGATATCCCCTTCACGCATTGGTATTTTCCCTCTTATCACGGGAGGAACGACGTACGACTCCCCTCTCCCTCATCATCGGTTGTGGACGTCGGAAGATGAAGACAACCCCCACACGCACGAACACGCAAAATATATCTTATCCCGGTTACGCCGGGATGGGGTACATCTCCTGTATCTACTACTCAAAGAATGGAAGCCTTTCCCTTTGGGTTTCCGCACCTGGCAGCCCAGTAGACGTTGACAGTGGTTTCACGAGACAAACGTTGAAGGGCTGTCAGCTGTTGGCGGAAACTGGAAGGATATAGCAAGGGAATAAAATGCGTTGCTAGCATGCAACTTGAGCCTTGTATACTTTGTAGCGGACTAAGGATCGATATCCTTTAAATTTGACCGACTCGACTTCCCGAATGGAGGTACTGCATTTCTGTTTGTAGACACTTTGTGTTAGTTTGGTGACGAAAGTGGATGGGGAGCCAAGGGTCGGGTCTGGGAGCTCCTGGTCGACAATGTTGGCAGCACCCCGGGGTCAGGCCAGACCAGGCTTAGACGAGGGTTTGTATGTGTGTGACGTTATCGAGCAGGCCAGGCAGGCTGGGAGGCCGAGCTAGGGCAACCGGGTGAGGCTGTATTTTCCCCATAATTCGGTGCTGGATTGGGGTTATGCGCGACATCGAATGGAGCGTAGGATGGTAATTGGGTGTTAAGCTTTGTTTGGTCGACATGGTTGACGGGATGTCGGTGGGCTAAGCTAAGGATCTTTGTAACGGTTATACCAAGTACCTAGACTTAGCTATGCTATGCTGGTTGGAGTAGACAGACGGCCACATGACCGGCTGTTGGAGGGGCCATGCGTCTGTGGCATCCGAGAGTCCAGTCCGTTGGAGGATACGGAGAGAGTGTACATGGTATACGGTTACATGTATCTGTAGAATGGGTTTATAATTAATTGAATGAATAGATCGGGATCCATCCGTCGGGTCCGTGAGCAATCAGGTCGTATCAGACTCCAATCAGATATAATAAGATACAGAGTCAAAGTGGATCTGATTCGACGGCTGTTTGTGAGGCGGGAGAGCAGGGCCTCTGACTCGCTTATTAAAGTGACAAAGTGACAGCCAAAAGTATCTCTCTCTCGCTCAATCATCACCGCTCATCTCTCTCTCTTCTTCTTCTTTCCCTCTCTTCTTCTTCTTCTCTTTCTACTTCTCCACCATCGTCCATCGGATAACTACCGTCGCTGAAGTATCATCCACAACTGCCTTCGAAAGATCGCAGCCTGTTCGTTCGAATGACCCAGATCTAATCCACCGCGTAAGTCCTCCTACTATAGCCCCGAAACCCTCCAGCCTTCGGAGGTGGTTCTGTCACATTACGTTTGTTCGTCGTCTTTACCCTTTAAACCACCCTCGTCCGTTACGAACCACCACCGCCGACATCGTCAGGATCTCGTTCCAGACCTGCCCTCCTCCTACCCCTCGTTCCCACCTGCTATTTCCTCTGGAAACCCCCGTCGAGTATCTCTTTCGATACTCTGCACTGTCGTTTTACTCCCATCTGAGGTTTTACCCTCCTGTCCGTCCCCGGACGTTCCCAGTTGATCCGATCCGGTGCAGCGGTCTGGGCTACCGTTTGGGCCAGTCATTATACCCAGACGCCTGATTCAGTCCCAGTCATCGCCACCGACCCCGGGAAAACCAGGTATTACCGCCTTTTGGTCTCTTTCGCCTGCCTTCCTGCTGCTTTTATGTATTCGTCAGCCTTCATTCCTGCCTACCTTTTTCTCCCCTCTCTTTATATTCCAGAATCTGCCACATTCACCTTCTTCTCTCCCTTGCTGGTCCTCTTTGACCTTCAATCCACCTGATCCTCTCTACCACTTCCTCCTCTTCCTCTTCACCACCCCCTTTGCTACCATATCTACTCGGTATTCTAGGGCTCGTTCTGCTCTAAAAGCCCAAAAGTTCTTTTTCTGTCTTCTTTCTTGAATTTTTCTTGAATTTTTTTGCTTTGGTCCAAAAGCTGCCTGAAGTCTGCAGCTTTGTTGCTCATATCTCGGACTGGCTCGTTAACCTCGTCGACAGCGAACCGATAGATCAAAGATGGCTACCCCAGTCCCCCAGATCGCTCAGATCGCACCAACCCACGTTCCGGTCAACCCGGACACCCTCATCACCGTCAAGGTCTCCTTCAACGGCGGCATCCGTCGATTCAAACTCCCTCTACGCGACTTGGGTCCGGCAGTGCTCCCCTCTAAGGTATGACGCGCGGCCTCACGATAGATTCACCATGCATTATGTAATCGACACAGTACTGACGAGAAAACTCTTTCGAACCCTCTTTCTAGCTTCGGGCTGCTCTCGCGATCCAACCGGATCAACAAGTCCGCTTTGAACGATACAGTGATAGTGCCGCTTCCTTCGTCGTCTTGGACACCGACAATGTGACCGTCTACAAGCAGTTGTACCGTGCCGCCAAGGCAAAGCTTAAGCTTCGTCTCAAGGCCACACTCATCACCCCGGAGCACGGTGAGCTTCCGGAATCTCTTTTGATGAAACTCGCCGGTGTATCGATTACTGATCGGGTTTTAGTTTCGAACCCCATCGCCTCGAACCCGCCCGCCTACACATCCCAGGTCACCCTGGCTCAGGTTGAGCAGACGCCACCGGTCGAGCAGAAACCGACTCCGATCATTCCGAAGCCGGCCACCGTCGAGGACGTCGTCCCCGAAGTCGCCAAGGCTATTCCGCTTGAGCCGCGACCCGAACCCGTCGACTATACTCAGACGATCGCTGATCAGGTTACGAGCTACTTTGCCGGTGATGTCTTCGCTCAACAACTGCAACAGAACGTTGAGGCGGAGCTTGACAAGCGCATGAAGGAACTCGCCCTTAAGAATGTCGTTCCCGAGCCCGTCAAGACCGAGTGCAAGATCGGTGCTTGCGTCGAGCCCGAACCCGAGTTGGTCCCCTTGTCGGTCAGGTCGTTCCTGGTCTACTGTAACAAGTGCCAGGGAACCATCAGTGGAGAACATTACCACTGCTCGATCTGCGACAAGGGAGACTACGATCTCTGCGCTACTTGCGTCGATAATGGCGTTCATTGTGAAGGTGACCACTGGCTGATCAAGCGTACCCTTGAGAAGGGCCGCATCGTCTCGAGCACCACGGAATATAACAAGCGTAAGCAGAGATCCAAGGCTCCTTCGCCGCAACCGGAGGTACCACCACCGCCTCCGTTCAGGACGCGCACTTGCAACTGCTGCATCGCTTCCCTGCCAGAGGAGTGCTTCGTTACCTGCAAGGTCTGTGACGACTACGATATCTGCCTTCCGTGCCACATCTCCCAGAAACACGGCCATCACCCCATGCACGGATTCACGCCGGCTACCAAGGATACTCCCCTTGATACCGTTGGGACCGCCTTGTTGGAGCCAGGTCGCGGCACCCGCCACCACGCCATCTGTGACGGCTGCGACACCACCATCAACGGTGTCCGTCACAAGTGCTTGGGCTGCCCTGATTGGGATTACTGCACCGCTTGTGTTCAGTCAGCGCCGGAGACTCATCCCGGCCATAGGTTCGTCAGGATCTACGAAGCTATTAACATCGCTCCTCAGTACGGACCTAAGACTATCCACAACGGTGTTCGCTGCGATGGGCCGTTGTGCCAGAACAACATGATGTACATCTTGGGTGATCGTTACAAGTGCGCCGTCTGCGACGACTTGGACTTCTGCGCCAACTGCGAGGCCTCGCCTCTCAATGATCATAACAAGACTCACCCGTTGATCAAGATGAAGACCGCCCTCCAGGGCATCACTTGCTCGACCACTGAGACTACCCCAGCTGGTCCGACGAGCCTTCTCGGTGACGTCCGCAGCTTCGATGCCGCCTCTCTCAGGTCGACCACCAACGCTGCTACTCAGGTTCAGACCGTCGCCGATGTTGAGCCCACGACTGAGTACGTTGATGAGAAGAAGTTGCCGGTTGAGCATTCCGAGCCGATCCCGGTCCCTGTCAAGGAGGCTGAGCCCTTGCAGGCCGAGTACCTCCGCGATGTGATCGCTGACGGCACCGTCTTCGCTTCCGGAACGACTTTTGAGCAAGTTTGGACCCTCACCAACACCGGCACCGCCGCTTGGCCAGCCGGTGTCACCGTCCGCTTCGTCGGTGGTGACCACATGTTCCGTCACGGAAGTGAGGAGAGCTGCATCGCTACCGTCACCAACACCACTGTCAACCCGGGAGAGACCGCTTCCTTCGCTGTTGATTTGACCGCCCCGTTCACCTCTAACCGCCGTGTTATCTCTTACTGGAGGCTCACCGCCCCCAACGGCTCCAGATTCGGACACAAGCTCTGGTGTGACATTGAAATCCTGGAGGAGAAGAAGCTCATCGATCTTTCTGAGACCATCAAGTACGACGATAAGCTTGACGAGAAGGTCGAGGATAGTGATTCCTCCGCATCTTCCCAGATGATCTTCCCCAAGTTGGAGAAGGAGTCCCAGATCCTTGCCGTCGAAGAGGCCATCCCAACCGAAGTTGAGACCGAGACTGAGGCTGAGACCGAGGCTACCCTCCTCGGGACTCAGAACCCAGCAGCCTCGCCGGCGTGGACCCTCACCCTTTCCGAGGAAGAAGGGCACACCAGCGACGGTGTCACCAGCGAGGACGACGTTGACAGCCTCATGCTCGACGACGAGGATTACGAGGTTCTCGAAACCAGTGATGACGATGGATTGTATGTCTAACTGCATCCCCGTTTCTCAAAGCTGAAGACCAAGGCTTACATATATATCTATTAGCCGCCGTGTCATCTAAGCGCGAAGGTTGTTCCTCTCGGAGGATATTAAAAATGTGAATTAAAAAAAAAAAAAACGGAAGCAAAACGATCAAAACCCTCCCCCCCTAAACAATCGAACATCATTTACAAATTTCTCGAACAGACTGGCATCGGAGCAACTGGGACAATTGACGGGATCGCATAACGGTGTTAAGAGGAGTTCTTTTCTCTCTGAATCGGGAAATCCGACCGTACTACTACTACTACCATCACTCTTCTTCTTCTTCTATCTGTCTGTCTACGCGTGTGTTTTATGCTTTCTACCTAGCAGTTGGGTAACTCTTTTTTTCCTTTTTTTTTTTTATTTTTCTTTCAGGCTGGGCTCGCGGGTTATGTTTACTGGACAGGACTGGATCGGATGGTGGTTGGAAATTGCTGCTCCTCTTCCCTTTTTTTTTCTTTCAAGCCCTTTTTTTCGTTTTTCTTTCTATCGTTCTCGGTGTAATACTACTCGTGTCACTCATTTCGACCAAAAAAATGAATACGAGATATAAAATACGTTGAAAGAGCGAGTGTAAGCTGGGTTTCTTTCCTGTTCCCCCTCTTCCCCCGTGCGGAATTGTGTATTCGAAGGTCCCTTTTTTTATTTTTTTTTTTTTATTCAATCACTAGTAAATTATAGGAAACAGAATGGCTACTATATTATCGCTGTAACGATTGGGATTTCTTCGCGAGGTGTAGACGGGTGTGCACGTGTGATAGCTCCTTTTCTAGGCAAGTAATCTGTAGTACGTGAGGCTTTCGTAATCCTCGAGGCTGGTAAGGTACGTATACCAGGTGAAGCGCAAGGATCCAGAATGCATTGGCCTGATGGTCGGTCGTGTGTGGGGAGCGGGCACCAGCCGCATCACGGGAAACCTTCCAACGGGGATGTATCGAATTCCGTCAGATTACATTATGTTATCGCTGATGAGAAAAAAAGAGCCCACCGGTTCTCGGAGATAGGTGCAGTTTCTGGGCATGACAAGCATGCTTTGGGATGAGTCTTCGAGGTTGACTCTTTTCGTGCTGTGGTGGTGCATGTTTCAGGGAATGCCCCCCAGCTAAGCCTTGCGACAGACCTTGCAGCTTCTCTTCTTTTGGACTTTTGGAGGAGTACAAGTAGTCGACTTGGTCTCGTCCTTGATCTCTTCTTTTTTGTTATTTAAGTATTTCATTCAGCTTTTAGATTTCCTGGCTATTTCTTTCATCCTCTTCCCGCTTCATCGAACGAACGATAATTCTAATCCTGTAATCGATACATCCACGGTGAACTAATAAGCGGCCGTCGCTGTTATCTCTCACACAGGCCGAACGGAAGCTTCTGGACTTCTTCTGCCTTGCTGTCGAGTCGCCACGAGTGATTGCCTCGTTTCTGCGTCCGGTCCCTCTCAAACCACCACAGCAAATCCTCCACGAGACTTTTATCCTCCCTTCCTCTCCTCTCCGCTTCCTTCCTATCCCACTCATAACAGCCCTTAACTCTTCGGAAAACCAAAGCCATCGAAAAGAGCTTCGAGCGTTTCTTCGCTTTCTTCTTCATCTTCCTTTTATTCCCTTTTTTCCTTTTTTTTAATCTTCGCCGGTATACCCCGTTTCTTTTTCGTTTTTCAAAATGCTTAAGATTTGGTCTATGGTGAGTTCCCACGCACGCCACCTCACGAGGGGATCCTGGATCCTTCGGTCACCGAGGGGTGTTTCCCCTGCCCTTTCTTTATGCGTGCGCGATAACTAATGTGGTCTTTGGGATGAACAGAAACAGCAGCAGCAAGCTGCCTCGGCGGCTTCGGGGAAGAAGAAGGTCACCGCTGCTCAGTTACGGGTTCAGAAGGGTTCGTTTTTCCTTTCATCACTCGCTTTTGTTAAGATATCTACGCGATAAGGGGTTGCTAACGTGATGGTTGTCTTTTCGGTGGATTAGATCTTGGAGAACTTTCGTTACCGTCGACGATGAAGACGCATTTCCCGGATCCTGACGATATCTTGAACTTCACACTCACGATCGAGCCTGATGAGGGTATGCCACCGCCACCATTATCCACCCCACCTTTTTTATTTTCTACAGAGTACTAATGCTGGGATTGTATTGTAGGCATGTACAAGAGCGGAGTCTTCAACTTCGATTTCACGATCAACCAGAACTTCCCCCACGAGCCCCCAAAGGTCCTGTGCAAGCAGAAGATCTATCACCCAAACATCGATCTCGAAGGCAAGGTCTGCCTCAACATTCTCAGGGAGGACTGGAAGCCCGTTTTGAATCTGAACGCCGTGATCGTTGGGTTGCAGGTAGCTCACCCTTCCCCCCTACACCCCCGGGTGGTACCGAATGACGAGATTTGGTGCTGACTAAGCTATGTGTTTGTTAGTATCTGTTCCTTGAGCCGAATGCTTCGGATCCGTTGAATAAGGAGGCCGCTGAGGATTTGAAAACGAATCGGGATAACTTTAAGAGGAATGTGCGGTCGGCTATGAGCGGGGGGTATGTGAAGAATATGCAGTACGACAAGGTTACGAAATAAACTGCCCTTCTCCGTCCCCTCTGGTCGATACTTTGCGTTTATAATATCTCGATGAGATCACGACAGCATGCGATTATATTCCTACTACTGCTACTACTCCCGCCTTCAATCGCTTTTCTTACTCTTACTCTTCAGCTTTCATGTTTTTCCTTGCATGCGGTGCTTTTTTTTTGTCTTTTTATCCTTTTAATTTGTGTTTTTTTTACTGGTCGTTACGGAGGTGTTTTCCCTTTCGGCGCTTGCTTTTCTGGCATTGCACAGGCATCTCTTATACGAAGGCCTTGACGGTTGGATTGACTTCCTTCTGTCAGTGGTTATCGTTATCTTTATCTTTATCTTTATCCTCCTCCTCACTCTTCGTTTTTGTCGACAAAAACATTATTCTATAGAATTCTTCTTTCTTTGGGATGATATTGAATTTGTAGGAAAAGAGGCGACCTATGGGAGGGATAGAATGAGGGGGGGTATTCTTTGGATTCTATTTCATGGAATTAGTTTTCTCTTTTGTTCACTTTTTTTGGATGGAGAAATTTATGTTAGATTTCTATGAGATTTTGTGATTATTTATATAAGTACTTACTTCTTAAGTACTCTCCCGAACCTATTCACTTTTGTCCATTCTGAAGCAATGGTTTCCTTACTCCAGATGGGGCATACGTGCTGTTTATTATCCTTTTCTTTCCCTTTGACTTGACGAATTTGAAGGAACAGTTCCGCGGGTAATGATTTTGATACTTTGATGGATGGATGTTTAGTAGTCAATGATGTTCAATAAATCATCGCGTGGGGTGTTGGGTATTGGAATGTTATGCGGTTTCTTTCAAGTTTATTGATCATGAAGATTGTGTGCTAGATTGGTGACTGTGAAGAATTATACCGCGTAGATTGGAGGTGATATGATGGCTGTGCTTAGTATGAGACGTAGATGGTAAGGCGTGGTGGCGAGTGCATGTGGCGAAGACACTTTTTTCCGATGGTGCTCGGACGGACGCGAAGGCTAGACTTTTTCCTTTTCTTTTCTGTATGGTATACACGGTAAGTTTTGAAAGGTAAAGTTTTTGACATGTGGATGACAGTCTTTCTAAGGGACTCCGTATTCCGGAGTAATTTTCAAATCGGTTGTCTACGATTTGGTAGTTTTTAGCGTGTAGTTCTTCGGTGCCGGGGAGGGAGAGCTTTCTCCGGTCCCGGTATCGCAAACGTTGCAGGGGCCTGGTTTTGAGCAGAGTCGGGGATTTAACCGTGGAGAAGTTGGGGATGGGGGGAGATAAATAGGCCGGGTCGGACGGATTTTTTTTAAAAAAAATTCGATTGAAAGGATATCTACTTATCTATCTGGCTGACTGCTGATACTTGTACTTGCTGAGGTGGTTTATTTTGGCCAATTGGCGTATTAAGTAGCTGGGTTATTGTCGTTGTCTTGATCCTCTTCTTCTCTAACTTCTCCAACTTCTCAACTTCAACCCATAACACTTACCTCACATTACCACATCCCACCAAACTTTTCATCACAAAAATGGCATCAAAAACCGTCACCCGAGCTCTTCGCTCTTCATCAAAGCAGGCGATTGCTGCTATTAACCGTCCAATCGTTGCTAGGAGGTCCATCACTACCGCTGCTCTTCTTGCCAATAACGCGGGGAGACCTGTTGTTGCTAGATATACCGCTAAGCTTAGTGTCCCGGCTGCCGTGCAGGCTAGGGGGCTTAAGACTATTGATTTTGCGGGGGTTAAGGAGGAGGTTTTTGAGCGGGCTGATTGGCCGAGGGAGAAGTTGCTTGTGTGCCCCTCCCTTCTACTCGTGTTTCTTCGGTGCGGGGTGGTTTAGATGGCGAACTAACGTGAATAAACAGGAATACTTCAAAAACGACACCCTAGCCCTCATCGGCTACGGTTCTCAAGGTCACGGACAAGGTCTCAACCTCCGCGATAACGGACTTAATGTAATCGTTGGAGTTCGTAAGAACGGAGCTTCGTGGAAGGAAGCAATTGAGGATGGATGGGTTCCTGGAAAAAATTTGTTTGAGATCGATGAAGCGATCGGGAAGGGGACTATTGTGATGAATTTGCTGAGTGATGCGGCGCAGAGTGAGACTTGGCCTGCTATAAAGCCGTTGATTACGGAGGGGAAGACGTTGTATTTTTCGCATGGGTTTAGTCCGGTTTTTAAGGATTTGTGGGTTTTTTCTATTCCTTTCTTGTTACTATGGCTTTGGTTTTTTTGGGTGGGATGCTAATTGATATTATGGTGATGATAGGACTAAAGTCGAAGTCCCCACCAACGTCGACGTCATCCTCGTCGCCCCCAAGGGATCCGGCCGTACCGTCCGCTCCCTCTTCAAAGAAGGTCGCGGTATCAACTCCTCCATCGCAGTCTTCCAAGACGTAACCGGTAAAGCCGAGGAAAAAGCCGTTGCTCTCGGCGTAGCAGTCGGATCCGGGTATCTTTACAAAACTACCTTTGAAAAGGAAGTTTACTCCGATCTGTACGGTGAGCGTGGATGTCTGATGGGTGGTATCCATGGAATGTTTTTGGCGCAGTATGAGGTGCTCAGGGAGAATGGACATTCGCCGTCTGAAGCGTTTAATGAGACTGTGGAGGAGGCGACGCAGAGTTTGTACCCGTTGATTGGGAAGAATGGGATGGATTGGATGTATGAGGCTTGTTCTACTACTGCCCGGAGGTAACTAAACCCCTTAAACCCTAACCCCCCCTCCCCTAACCTAACTATGATAGCATACTAATTTGAATGGGGATATTCAGGGGAGCTATCGACTGGAGCTCGAAGTTCAAAGACAGTTTGAAGCCGGTTTTTGAAGAGCTTTATGATAGCGTTAAGACTGGAAAAGAGACGAAGAGGAGTTTGGAGTTTAATTCGCAGAAGGATTATAGAGCGAAGTATGAGCAGGAGATGCAGGAGATTAGGGATTTGGAAATTTGGAGGGCTGGGAAGGCGGTTAGGAGTTTGAGGCCGGAGAATAATTAGGATGTTTTGGGGGGATGGGGTTTTCTTTGTGTGAAAAAAAGTCTTGTTTTTGGAGGAGGGATGATCCTGGGGATTACGTATAGGTCTTTTGACGACGTTGTGCAAAAGCATTAAGAACGGGTTCGGTGTATTATACTTTAATTCATGATACTTTTTTTTTTTTTCTTATATGATCATTGGTTGTTCCGGTGCGCACATATATACGAGTATACGGTCGACCTACGGTGTTTGCCAACAATGTACGGGACGGAGTAGTAGCTATAAGTCTAGATCTAGAGAGTATATCTAAGGGGGGTAAGGAGGTTGTGATATTGGTTTGGTAGGGTTGTATATCTGGATATCTAGCATACTTTGTCTCGTAAACCGGCCGGCTTGCTGTACTGGAGCATGTGGGTGGTATGGACTATGAGAATGGTGGTGACGGGTGGAGTTTAGAGTGGAGGTAGGGGGGTATTAGACGTTATCTTGTGGGCCTGATAAAGCACTCGAGTTAACCCTGGTGTTAACTTGGGGTGGTGTTCAGTCACGATATTTTGTGACGTAAATCAACGTATTCTTGGGATATCAAGTTTTGATATTATATAAGCGGCGATGTTAAGTTTAAGGTCTGCAGGGTATGTTGGGCGTTCTTGGTATAGATGTTCGGGGTTTTCGATTTCTACTTTGTCTTCGTGTGTCATGTCGCCACGTCGGCGTCTTTTTCGTCTTTGTCGGGTTCTCTCCGGATTGAGGGGTAGAGATATTATTATGCATATGCGGGTACGCGGGCGGTGGTTTGAGATTTGGTGGTATATTTGGAAGCGGGAGGAGGGGTGCATGTTTTGTTGATGGTGGTACAATGGCGGGGGTTAATTTATATTAGATTGGTCATGTTGATTGGGATATTTGGTGAAATAGCTGACTAAATCCCGATGTTTTATACCGAAGTTCTACCGGGAGACTGCAGGTGGTCGGGGGTGCGCTTGAGGGTTGAAGTTTTGATGCATGCGATTTGATAGTATTGTGGAGTGTCGTGAGGGGGTTTTTTGATATAACCTGGCCCGTGCTGCCGAGTTGCGTATGCAAGTGTATGCGGTTGGTGATAAATATAAGTCATCAATCAATCAGGTACTAGACTTGGCTTTTTGTGAGCTCGGTCAGGGGAGGGTTGAATTTTGTAAGGGTTTGTCTGCGGGTTTGAGTATATCCGGAAGGTTACACAGATGCATATGGTGGTTTATGTCAGCTTCCTTGGTTTGCGGGAGGAGCTTCTAGATGCATGCATTGCGTTTGGTCAGGGGCTTGGAGCTTGCGGGGGGATGTGAGGTAAGCGGTTTATGTAGGGGGTGGGGAGGTTGGTGAACTTTATTTTCCTGGGGGTTTTAAATTTTCTTGATCTTTTTTGTGAGGTTTGAGGTGTTCTATTATTTCATGATATGGCTTTTTACGGGTGTGGCGTTTTTTGTGGTACTGGGATGTGATGATGGATGAGGATGTAAGTTGGAGGCACGGAGGGCGGTTGGGTTTAGAAGGTACTTTTGTTTTATGCGGCGTTTAGGTATACGATATACAGTGCCTCTATGGTTTTTTGTCAGGAGGTTTATAATTATATAATTTACACTGTGGATACTGGGGTAAAGGAGGGGCATTGGTGCTTTGCCGCTGAAGGGCGTTGAAGATCTAATGCTAGATATTCGAGTTTTTTCCTGGCGTTTAATTTATTATATTAATTACGTAGGATTTGGATCATATGAGAGATCTCGATGAGGCTTGAATATGAATCGGTTGGTAATTTATGGATTAGCAATGGTTATAGGTCTGGAACGTGAGGATGTTGTAATGGTAGACGTCGTGGATTGGTGAATTGTCATTGGTTGGTGTGATTTGCATAAATTCTCGGAGTATGAGTCGGGTCACGTTGGGTTGTGGGTTTGGATGTCACTTTTGGTATTCCGGTACTTGGTATACCAGCTGGTGGTTTGCGTTTTGGAGGGAGCTATATTTATTCTTTCGACGGATGCGCCGATGGGTTTGTTAGATCGGGATTGAAGGATTTGGATTTTATACGATTGGAAGGGGATTGCTGAACTCGGTATCGATCATGGTGAGCAGAGGATTAATATTCTGTATTCTTGAGCCGCTCGTTATTCCAGCTTTGGCAAGCGCTACCGACAGGAAAATTAAATACGACCGATTGAGGGTGGCTCTGATAGATCTGTATCTATCTATACCCAGGCAGCAAGTACCGAATATCGAGACCCACCTACGGTTTCTCGGACGAGAGGGGACTGGGGAGATTAAACAGCGAGCGAGCGAAGATGCTTATGGTGGGTACACGGATTAACTGCGATGGTTGAGTATACATGCAGATTATAGATGTAATGTACATTACCATCGACCACAGTAGCAGCTGAGATAATAGCGGGAGGTTTTGGATTTTCTGGATCTGTGAGGCGTATTTGTCTGGGCGAGGATTAACTGCAGGGGTGGGACATCGATCACTAACGGCGGGCTTGGGGGGCCCACAGCTCGTGTATGAAGTGGGACTTACCGTCCGATGTTAACATGTTTGATTCCAAATTTAACCACCCACACCACCGCCGCCTATAACAAATTTTGGGAGGAGGGGATGCAGGGTACTTGCGATTTGCGGCTGTGGCGAGATCAGTCGTCTTGGCTTTTTTGGTGGGTATCTTGGGATTGGGAGAGCTGGAAGGCGAGTTTGAAGGCTAACTTTTCCCGGTGTCTCTTTGTGAGCTATGTAATCGTTGTATTTGTTTCTGGGAAGTATGTATCATGGATGTATAAGGTAGCATTGATAGTAAGGAGCTCGATCGAGGTTTTCATGGAGTTCTTTGATTGATTCGAAGCCACGAATTGGGCTTTGACTCTGACTTTTTATATTCTATCTGTTTCGGACCATGCGAGTGATGATAACGTGAGATACGCCCTGTACGGAACTGCACATTTTGACATACATTGACTCCTTTTTGCTTTCCCCCCTGAGCATGAGTAGTCGGGAGGTTTCCGTGCCTCTGCCGTTTCTTTTCTAGTTCTTTGTTCGTAAGCGCTACTAAGCACACTGCACAGGATGTGAAGTTCAAAAATAAGGTTGTGTGTTTGAAGCGCAGCAGAGGGGAGGGTGGATGATGATGATCTAAGCTAAGGGGATCGAACTAGGCCCCGGCCGGGTTTACTTTTCGGTACGAGCGATTGGGATTATGGGGGCTTTGGTACCTTAGCGGTGGATCAGTTGTTTTTTAAATTTTTCCCGCGGCGGCGAAGGAGATGATGTGATGTTAGTGGTGTTCCGTGGGAGGTACCGAAAGTAACCTTTTGAAGGCACATGCACGATTTCCTGTATTGTGTGAAGAAGGGCGGCGACCTGAACGCCCTTTCCCCCCTGGGGGTTTGTGCAGGAGGGAAATTTATAATAGCGGAGGGGTTTCCCCCTTGATTCTATTTTTCTTCTTTCCTATCTTTCTCTTTTTTTTTTGAAATTCCGATCTTTTTTGTGTTTGAGGATTGATAATCGAAGTCTTATTTTTTTTCTAGAATCGCGGGTGAATGAGAATTAACGTTAGGGGTTTGTAGCCTGTGCGATACGCTATCAACGCATATTTGCAATTGTCGCCCAGGGTTCTCAGGCGGTCTATCGAACTAACTGGTATAAACCCCCAACTTTTTGGTTAACAGAACGGATTTTATAAATAAAAAGAGTGGTTTTTATTTCAGCTCCCCTCCGTCAGCTTTGCAGGACGACGTAAGCCTTTTTTCTTTTACTTTCCTTCCTTCTTACATCTTCACTACTACGACGACGCTTTTACACCTCGTCACGTCATCCGCGTTTCCTTCGAACAATTCCTACGCCGTGGCCTGGTGGTATATCTTACGGATCTTCGTATCCGCCCGCCCTCCACCCGGTGTAAAAATATAAATATAAATATAAATATAAATAAAAAAGAAAAGGGAGAGCAAAGATGGTGGATATAATAAGGGACTTCCTCCGCGGTCGGTCTCTGCCAATTCCTCTATCATTCCGCAGGAAATCGTGCGATCTACCACCGGATCTCGCGCCTTGCAATTACGGCTGCTGTCGTCCCAACGAAGCTTTTTTTGTCCATTCCGCTGTATCTTCTGAAGCTAGCAGCATATCACGGAGTACTCCATCACCTCAGCCGCAGCAACTTCAGCCTCCACAGCAGCATCAGCAGCAACCACGGCAGCAACCACAGCAACCGGCGATAGTTATATCCTCATATTCAGCACCGGTACAAGTCCCCATCCTATCGATCCCTAAACCTCGAAAACGCAGCGCAAGCCAAACGCGGCGAGATCTAGCTCTCCGACCAAAATCAAGTCGACAATCGTTCATGGGAAACAAAAAATCCAAGATGACGCTCGTTGAGATTTTTCAGAGTCAGGGGTGCTCTAGTTGTCCACCTGCGAACTCGAACGTAATCGAGTTGATGAATAATTATCCGAGTATTTTGGTGTTGACTTATGAGGTTACTTATTGGGATTATTTGGGGTGGAAGGATAGTTTTGGGAATAAGGAGTTTGATAGACGGCAGAGGGATTATGCGGGGGTGTTGGGGAATGAGTCGGTTTATACGCCGCAGGTTGGTGTTCTCTTTATGATATTTGGGGTGGGGATGTGTGCTGATTGGATTTTTATAGGTTATTGTTAACGGACGCGCTGATGGCGTGGGGAATACGTTCAAAGATCTTAACAAGATCGTAAGCCAGGGCGTCATGGCCGCCGCAAACGAGGATACGGTTAGAGTCGACGCCGAGAGCAACGCCATCCTCGTCTCCGGCAGCGCTGGGGATATGGATGAGCCCGCGGATGTGCATCTGGTGCGGTATATGCCCAACCCACCGGACGTGGAGATCCGACGCGGGGAGAACGCGGGGAGGTGTTTGCCGCATCGGAATGTGGTGGTTGATATTAGGAAGATTGGGGAGTGGAAGGGGGGCAGCACTGTTTTCAATATTGGGGATGAGGTGCAGCAGGGGATTGAGAGGGCGGTTTTGGTGCAGAAGGGGAGAGGGGGGGCGGTTATTGGGGTTGCGAAGTTGGAGTAGGTTGGTTTATTTCTGCGACTACGACTTTCTCTTAGATTATTGGGTTTGGGTTCACTGCATTGGGGGTATGCTTTGGGTGGGGTTGTAAATATGGGTTTTTGGAGTTCTTGGGTGTTTTTTTGATTTCAGTTTTCATGTTCTTTTTGGCGTCTTACGGATTTGCGATTTCCTTCTGTGTTCTTTGATGTCTATGTTTTGACATGAGCGTTTCTAATGGAGTCATGAATGTTCTCAATTGTTTTTTCAATTCCTGTCTCTCAGACCAGTTGACCTTCTGCGAAGCACACACACACGTTCATTAATTAATTAATCCGGGTTTTCAATGCATCTTATCTGCAAGGTGAACACTCCTTCGGTGTCACAGGAAACACAAACTTTTGACCCCATGTGATATGGTGATTAACTCACACGAAACCGACGGGTTCAATACTATGACCCGAATAATTTGAGGCCCTCACAGCCCCCGGATAAATATAGAGAAAAGAGAGCGAACGAGGTTTCGATATCTTATGTCAGCAGCGAAAGCTTAAAGAGGTGTTGACTGTGTTGGAGTTGAGGTTACACTAGGTCACGTGGTTGGTTGGTTGCCATGTGCTACTCGCGTAGAACGCCACCGCGATCGGGTTTCTAAGTAGCCAGAACCGAAATAACGGGTCCAACTACTGCTACTGCCGCCGCTGGATTCTTTTCTGATACGTCATCACGCGATCTGGGGCTTTTGACTGCAATATGATAGTTGGGTTGGAGTGTTTGGGCTGCGGTGTTCGGGTCTTTTGCGACTTGATACGGATGCTTGTCTGAATACCTCTTCGTTTACTTGTTTTCTTATACCATTACGATGGCGCCGCCTGCGGTATGGCTTCCGTTTTCCAGATTTGAGGGTAACTTACTGATGAGGTTTATTAGACACCGGGACACCGTTTCCCGTCGCCGGATGACGCCCCACGACCTCGTACCGGTCCTCCTCGTGTGTCGACGACAGGACAGGCGACGACTGCATCTCCAGCTCCTCGACTGCAGTTCGCGACACCGGCGCCCTTGGCCGCGCGAAGACACTTACCGCAACCCACGGCGAATACTAGTATCTGTGGTAGCAGGAACAGAGGGTTTAGTCCCGATCCGGACTTCTTCACGCCTACGGTTAATAGGAAGGTAGTTGCACAGGCTACACCGGCGGCTACTGGTGTTGATTCTACGGGGAGTAAACGGCGTCGACGGTCGTTTGATCTTGATGAGATTGATGAGGCTTTGGTTGTGTCTTCTGGGAGACCTAAGGTTTTGGGACCTTCGTCGGGAGGGTGGAAGTATCCGGTTGAATACTTTGGGGCAACGCCGGTGAATAATAGTGTGTATACCTTCCTTTATAGGTGGGAGATGAGTGGGGCTAATGGGGTTGTGACAGAGAGAATACCGACGCAGATGCTCCATGCTACGCCTACGCCTTCTATGCGTAGACCGGTGTTTAAGCAGAGTTCTGGGATTATTTCGTCGCCGCCTGAGGGGTTGAATTTGAGCTTTGGGGATACGCAGGAGGATGTTCAGGATGATGACGATGATGATGAGGGGAGTGATGGGGGGAGGGTGAGAGGGGGGATTGTGGAGAAGGGGAAGCAGGTGGTTTTGCCGAAGAGGAAGAGACAGAAGTCTGCGGGGGTGTTTGATGATATTGAGTCTATTGCTTCGAGTCTTCCGGCTAAGGATGAGGTTGAGGATGGAGAGGGTGATACCGGTGGTGTAGAAGGTGGTGGAAATGGGCTTGATAAGAAGGAAAACCTTGGTCCATCTGGGTCGAGAACAAAGTCAGGATTACGAACGCCTCCGAGGCTTATTCACAAGAGCTTTGGATTAGGCATGCTGGACAGTTTCACTACGAGTTCTATAGCACCGCTACACCCACCACCACCGGGCGAAGGATGGATGGCGGTCCCCGACCAACCGCAGATAAAGCTACCACCTAAATCACCAACCGCGAAACTAAACAAGGCGATATGCGCGATGGCGTGGTCGCCCTCGCACAGGAAGCGACGGAATGCAAATAGCAAGTATCTGACGGGGGGCTTAGCGTCGACGGTGTTAGGGTGGGCGTACGACGCGCAAGATCTGGTGTTGAGGAATAATATGATTATTGAGCAGAGTCCGCATCTTCATGAGGGGAGTCTGGGGGTTAAGGTGGATACGGTTTGGGGGGAGGAGAATTACGCGGCTGTTACGGGGGTAGGCGAGCGAGTGCGGTTTTGGGAGAGTGGATTGGATGATGGGGAGGGATGTGGGGCGGAGAAGGAGAAGAAAGTGCCGGTTAGGGTTGTTCTTATGGGGGATGAGAATAGTGCCCTGAGGAAAGATCTTCGGCAGGGATCGTGGGTGGAGGTTCGGCCGCCGATGTGGGAGGTTTTGGTGGACGGGGAGGGGTGGACGGTTGCGATTAATTGGAGGCTCACGTAGGTTACCTATCATGTTATGGTCCAAGTCGACGGTTCAGGTAGCTTTGATTCAAGTAGCTCTGATATGAGTAGCTTGAGATTCAAGCTCCGTACAGTTGGCAGGGCAAGCCATATGCGTGTTAGATAGCTTACCGCGAGAAGTTCAGCCTCAGCGAGGATTCGATAACTGAATAGAGCTAGCACACAGCAAAGTACAGGATTTGAGACTTGAGCTCCAAGACTGGTCTACAAGGCCATACCAGAAGGAGGCAAACCGCAAGAAGGCACAGAATCCCGCTATTTTTAGGCGCAGAGGAGGGTTTGTTTCGGGCGACCTTACGTCAACTTGGCCCGGGCAGTGCAACACGCACCACATACTCTCATCCTTTCGTGAATTAAGATTCGAGGTTCAGGGTGCACTAATTCACAGCGCAGGCTGATTCCGAGGCAGCGATTCCAAATGGAGTGATCTTAGCACAGTCAAAGCAGAGTGTGTACGTTGGAAATTACCCACTTTGTCAGTGAGGCACCGGGTTGCCAGTCAACAAAGAGCATTATCGACGGTTACTGGCAGCACCGGTCAGTTGCGCGGGGAGCAGTCAGTTGACAGGGTCACCGCCCGAATAGAACAATAAAAGTAAATGTCCGGCCGTCGACGCCGTTCTTTCTCTCTTCCTTTCCTCTCCTTCTCTCTCTCTTCCAACTTCATTCATTCTGTTTTTATCATCGTGAACGTGTGTGTATGTGTGTTATCATCCAACCATCGATATCGTATTAATTATCGGATAGGCGCCCGGACGGTTTTGTTTGTCGACAGGTACGTCAGATTGCCTCTCTCCTACCTTTCGCCCTGGCCTGCTTTTCCTTTCAGCATCCTCGAATACCATCTACGGGGTGGGTGGTATAATATGATGTCCGTCTGCTCAATCAATCAATCAATCAAATCATTCCATTCCATCCCCCGCCGCCTTATAAATCACTATTAAAATTAGCATCCCAACGATCAAACGACGTTTCCTTCCAATCCGATCTCGAAATCCAAATCCAACCTGGCTAACCAAACGGATTAAACAACCGAACACGCAGGCCGCTTTCTTTCCCTTGGTTTTGAACCGGGTCCTTTAAAAGTTCGTTACTGCAGGGCACCAACGGACACAAACTGGGAGAACGTAATCAGACCCAGAAGCCTGCTCCTTGAAACAGACCCCAACCTCGCACACAGACAGACGCTTCTGAAGCTTCCTCAACGTCAGTCAGACCCGGCAATATACTTCTTACGACCTTGTCTTCCCGTCCCTGAGATCATTTCACACCACAATCATCTCACCATCCAACAAATACATTCACCCGTCCAACAGATAGATAGATACTTGCTAGGTAATCTCACATTCCAACAGAACACCTGGAGAAAAGAGGGCCAGTTTTAGGTTGTTTTGTTTCTTCCGCTCACTGTTGTTTTGTGCTGGGCACAGACGGAAACACAGGGCTAGATACACGCTCGCTCTGCCTGCGTACACACAAACCTTCGTTCAACATCCAACCAACAGGAGACTTCGAATTCTGCCTCATACACGCTCGCTCGCTCTCCTCGGCCAAAAACGGAGTTCCAACCAAATCCGATCCCAGAACTGACCGCGATCGGTCGCTCCGCCGTTCGCTGACACCCCGCCCCAGCCAGCAACCATGGCGCACCGGAATAACAATAATAACGACCCCTACTCCCGCCTCGACTTCAATGGCGCCGGTTCCTTTGATCCTCCAAGCCCAGTCTCATCACCTTCACACATGGATCCCTACAATAGAACGCCGTCGCCAGGTCGACCGCTTCAATCCCGAGTAACATTTCAAACACACTCTCCCGTATACGGTGAACAGCAGCAGCAGCCGCAACATCAACCGCAGCATCAACCGCAGCATCAACCGCAGAACCTTTACGATGGATACGGTGGAGCTCCGCAACGACACAATACGCCTGGACTGGGTCCGGCGCACGCGAATTACTACGATGACGAGATGGCGGTTCAACCGACGGTAGGGCTGAAACCATGTTTATTGCTTGAAGAAATAAAAAAAGGAACGGTAATTGACTCGAATCGGTTGCTTCTAGTATTCGGTCCAAAATCTAGCGCATTCGTACCATCAGCATGGTCAGCAACAGCAGCCGCAGCTGAGCGGCCAAACCACTGGGCAGCAATACGCCAATCCTTCCTACAATTCGCACGACGACTTTGATGATCCGTATCAACCCTCGCCGCTCGAGGATAGCTACCCAATGCACCAGTACAATGATCCGGGTTACGATAAGGATTATGACGACAGTCAGCCGATATTGAGCCCTTCGCAAGCTGGATTTCCAGAGGGTCAACAGGATCCCGGATATTTCCCTCCTCAATCTACGACCCCAGTGCCGACGATCAAAAGATGGAAGACGGTCAAGAAAGTCGAGCTGTACCAGGGTAACTTGGTGCTCGATTGCCCGGTTCCGAAGAAGCTTCTATCCCAGATGCCGAGGCAGAATGCCAGAGAATTCACCCATATGCGATACACGGCCGCGACCTGCGATCCTGCAGATTTCTTGAAGGAGCGGTTTACCCTACGTCAGCAGCTGTTCTCGAAGCCGCGATTTACGGAATTATTCATTGTAGTCACTATGTATAACGAAGACGAAATATTGTTTGCCCGAACTATGCGCGGTGTTATCAAGAATATTCAGTACATGTGCAGCAGGACCGGCTCACAGACATGGGGTGACGAAGGCTGGAAGAAAATCGTGGTCTGCGTCGTCAGCGACGGTCGTATGAAGATTAACCCGCGGACGAAGAGCACTTTGGCCGCGATGGGTTGTTATCAGGATGGTATTGCGAAGAATCAAGTCGGTGACAAGGCGGTGACAGCTCATATTTACGAGGTAAGAGCTTATTCGGGACGCCAGCTCGAAAAATAGAAATCGGCTAATGAATGGAAAATAGTACACCACGCAAGTCAACCTGGAGATCAAAGGTGACCTGGTTGAGGTTCAGCCGGGCGGCAAGAACAGCGTTCCCATGCAGGTTATCTTTTGCTTGAAGGAAAAGAATCAGAAGAAGATCAATTCGCATAGATGGTTCTTCCAGGCCTTTGGAGAGGTCCTGGACCCATCTATTTGTGTATTGATCGATGCTGGTACAAAGCCCGGTGGGAAGAGTATTTACCACCTCTGGAGAGCTTTCGAGTTGAATCCGGAGTGCGGTGGAGCTTGCGGTGAGATCAAGGCCATGTTGGGTAATGGGTGGAAACATCTACGAAACCCGCTGGTTGCAACTCAGAATTTCGAGTACAAGGTACGCGCCCGAGACGCACATTTTGTTTTACTAAATTCAAGACTAATTTGCGACCGTAGATGTCCAATATCCTCGATAAACCGCTAGAGAGCGCGTTCGGCTTCATCAGTGTGTTACCGGGAGCTTTCTCCGCTTACAGATTCGCTGCTCTGCAGAGCAGGAAGGGTTTACCAGGGGACATGCAAAATAATGTTCCCGAGGGTCCTCTCGAGAAGTACTTTAAGGGCGAAACGATGCATGGTGCTAATTCCACCTTCTTCGATGCCAATATGTATCTCGCTGAGGATCGTATTCTCTGTTTCGAATTGGTCACAAAGCGGGGTTGCAACTGGGTTTTGACATACGTCAAGTCCTCATACGCCGAAACCGATGTTCCGGATCGAATGCCCGAGCTGATCTTGCAGCGAAGACGTTGGTTGAACGGTTCTTTCTTCGCTGCGGTCTACGCCCTTGTGCATGCCTTTGACATCTGGCGAAGCAAGCACTCGTTGCTTCGCAAGCTGATGTTCCACATCGAGTTCTTCTACCAGTTCATCTTCATGCTCTTCTCTTGGTTTGCCCTTAGCAACTTCTTCCTGGTGTTCAAGATCTTGACGGCAAGTTTGGGTGACGCCAGCGTCCGATTTGCTCCAGGGAGGGTTTTGAGCGTGGTCTTTGAATGGTTGTATCTTGGTATCCTTCTCACCTGTTTCATCCTTTCGCTTGGTAACCGTCCGCAAGGATCGAACAAGCTGTACATGACGATGGTTATCTTTTGGGCTGTTATCATGGTGTACGTTGCCATTCCCCCGTTTGAATTTTTGGTGGGAAAGGAATAATGCTAACTTACCATTTAGGTATCTCCTCTTCGCTGCCATCTTCGTTTCCGTCCGCGCTGTTCAGTCGGTGCTTGATGGTGCTGAAGGGCCTGTCTCGATCAATACCTTGTTCCAGAACCGGATCTTCAGAGACTTGCTTATCTCTCTGTGTTCTACCTATGTTATCTACTTCATTTCCTCGTTCCTGTTTTGGGAGCCGTGGCATATGTTCACCAGCGTAAGTTTAACAGCCTCAATTTTTATTTACAGGGTGGGCTAACAACGACCTATCAGTTCCTGCAATACCTCCTCCTGTCCCCGAGCTACGTCAACGTCCTCAACGTCTATGCCTTCTGCAACACACACGATATCTCATGGGGTACCAAGGGAGACGACAAGGTTGCTACCGATTTGGGTGTGGTCAAGGTTCAGGAGGGTGGCAAAGTCGATGTCAACATTCCATCCGACGACGGTGATCTCGATGCGGAATACACGAAGCAAGTGAACATTCTGCGTGAGAAATTCGTCGAACCACCAAAGGTCCGGAAACCGGAAGAAATCCAGGAGGACTACTACAAGGGTGTCAGATCCTCTGTTGTCCTGCTATGGATGTTCACGAATTTTGCGTTGGCCGCTGTGGTTTTGAACTCCGCCGGGTTGGATCGATTGCAAGTTGGACCCGATGCTGACCAGCGGGCTGCGATCTACCTGTCGGTTGTCCTGTGGTCTGTGGCAGCGCTATCTCTTTTCAGGTTTTTCGGATCGTGCTGGTTCTTGATTATTAGAATGGTGAGTTACAGATATCAGTTTAAGTGGCTTGGGTTCACGGCTAACATTGTGTCTAGTTCCGTGGTGTCTAAACGGTGGTTGACCTATTTTACGCATCTACGACATTTGTAATATGTTTGATGAATTACGAGTTCATACTAAATCCCTTTTAGTAACCTTTTGCCGTCAATGGGATCATGAGAATCTCTAGTGGCGTTTTTTTAGTCTGCTTCTCTTCGCTTTAAAAAGGCTTGCTTCTTTTCTCTGTGCTCGGGCAGTTCTCTGTCCTTGTATATGCTTTTGTTCTCCGATATTGATTTTACCTTCTAACTAAAGTTCTGGATTTTTATTTCTTGTTGATACTGGGATTCCGGACTTATACCTTTCAGGTTGTGGGTTGTATTACCGTCTATTCTTGTAAACTAGCATATGGCGTTATACTATAGCTTGTAGCTTTTTAAAAGATGCTTTAAATTGCACTCCAACAATTCGCTCTCAATTTGGTTCTCACAACGTACTGCTTTTCATGCAGCAGCTGTTTGCGCTTCTGCAACCAACCCAGACAAACAAACTCTGGTGTCACTTAGCTTGGATTTAGCAGCCGCAGTCGCGCAGTCAGACCCTAGATATGGGTTCCAACGAGAAGTTGTCAGTTTTGATGGTATGTTATAGGACTTTTTGTACAGAGTATCTTTTGGATTTGGGTGCTAACGGGGAATGGTTAGGTATGCCTGGGTAACATCTGTCGGTGAGGGAAATCCCACCAACCCCACCATTCCAACGGCCCCGCTAAGATTAACACTGTACATCCCCACAGCTCCCCCATGGCAGAAGCGGTATTCAGACACGTTGCGAAAGAAAACGATCTTTTGGATCGATTCGAAGTGATAGATAGCGCTGGCACGGGTGCCTATCACGTCGGAAGTAATCCGGACTCTCGATCTGTGGCTGAGTGTGAGAAAAATGGGGTGGAGGTATCGCACAAAGCGCGGCAGGTTACTGTAGGGGATTTCGAGAGGTTTGATTATATATTTGCTATGGACCGGGAGAATTTTAGGAATTTGGAGAGGTTGAGGGGGAGGATGAATGTGAGTGGTGGGGAACGGGGGAGGGCTAGGGTTATGTTGTTTGGGGAGTTTAAGAAGGATAATGAGGGGAAGAGGGCGGTGGAGGTTGAGGATCCTTATTATGGGGGTCAACGGGGGTTTGAGGTTAATTTTGGGCAGTGTAGGGAGTTTAGTGAGGAGTTTATGAGGAGAGTTTTGGGGGTTGAGGTTTAGATTTTGGTTACGGATTACGGGGGTATAGATACAATTGGGTTATATGTACATGGGGTTACTTATACAGCTGGTGGGATGGCTATTTATATAAGACTACCACTGGTAGTATTGATGTTGACCGTATATCGGTCTATTGGCCATGGGCACCCAGACTTTTTGGCGTAACCGCTTTTCCTCCTTCTGCCGTGCTAATCTTTCTAGGGTTTTGTTTTCCTTTAGGATGACGCTGATGGATGTGTAGGGACGTACGAGGATGTTGATTCTTGATCTCGCGCGGGGGAGGGCTTCTTTATCCGGAGTTCCTCTGCCGACCCATGCTTGCGAGATGTATGTTTTGTCCGGATCGAAGTTTTTTGATAGGATGGCTTCGTTTTTTGCCTGTACTAGGTGACGGAGGACTTCCTTCGCTGCCTTTTTGGGGGAGTATCGCATTTGGATTAATGCGTGTTCTAAGGGTTTTCCAGCGATTTGACGGGCTAAAGGGCCGAGTTTTTTGAGGGAGGTTTTGAATTTGTGGGATTGGCAGAGGTGTTCTTTTTCTGTTCTCATTATCTTTTCGGTGGGGGAGAGGCGGCCGCGACGTTTTATCATTCTTATGCGGTATTTGGCCATGAAGGTTGATTGGTCGGGGAGCATGCCGGATTCCTTTAAGATTGCGAGACGGTTGCGGCCGGTTTTTTCGAGGATCGGGGAGGCGATGTGGTCGTCCATGTCGTAGGGTTGGTCTGGTCTGGTGGTGGTGGATTGTTGTTGGTCGAAGAGGGAGGAGGAGGAGAGGTCGCCGCGTTTGAGGGATGGGGCGGTGCCCTTTGGACGGTCGGTGGGTTTGTTTTCGAGGAGATCGGAGATGGAGAGCGGGACACCCTTGGAGTCTTCGAGGTGTTTGCGGCGGAAGAGGCCGAAGAAGGTGCGGGTTTGGGAGTAGGAGGGGGAGGAGGGTGGGGAGGACTGTGAGTGGGTTGTTAGTGGTTTTGTGAGTGTTAGGGGGGATTGGAGGGGGGGAGATACTTGGCTGGCTCCTCGTGAGGGAGGATAGCCGGGTTATGGGCTTCATGACATTCGGTGAGGGTGGGATGTTGTAGATACAATGGGAGATGGGGGATGGTGGTTCGTGATGTTGGGTTTTTGGTGTTTTTGTCGAATTTTGGGGCGGGAGGGTTTGCCGCGGTAGACGCTCACGTGATTAAATAATAGACGCGGTGAAGTCGGGACAAAACGAGAACATGAACATGAACAGCTGGTATCTGAACGAAGTAATTGCTTCTACACTGCCATCGGCATTTTTTTCCATCTTTTCTATCAGCGCAATCGCTGTTTCAATAGTCAACCGAATATACATATGATATGGTCTGATACAGAGTCTGGACCCCATGCAAGGTCCAGAAGAATAATCGATCAGGTGTTCGGTATGTATGTAATATAAATCAAGGTACCGTTTCACAGGGGGGGCTGAATAATATAATATAATGCACCGAAGCTGAACGGTGTGAATGATGGGATCGTAGGCGACGCCGATGCGTACCTGCGCACTCGGTTTGTCATGTGTATGGGTATCTATATCCCAGCCATCTCGATGCGAGTTCGAACGACCGAGCGAACGATATGCAGGCGGGCCCCTGAGGGATGTCTCGTCTGTAGGTGAGATATTAGAGTGGTGTGTAAGGTATATTCTGGATTATAATATTATCACGACATCTGTTGAGTTATGTTTTGGAATTAAAATTTGGTTTTAACTGATAGGGGAGTTTTTGGTGATACTGTTTGTTGACTATTATGGTAAAGCGTCGGTACACCGATGCGGCTTTTATGCAATACGTAGCACCAGGTTAATATCCCTTCGATTTCATATCATAAGATTTTTTGGTTATTATAGTATAGTATATCAATTTGAAGGAGCTAAAAAGTGGTGATGCAACCAGCCAAGACGCTAGAATATAGTACTTTCCCGCTTTCGGTAGGCTTCTGGAAGGTGTGGAAGGAAATGGGTGGTCCGGGGTCGCCGGGATTCTCCTTTTTTGCAGGGGGTAAATGGTCCACTTGGTGACGCATGGGCTTGTCCAGGTTTCTGGGAAGAGGGCTGTCGAGGCTGGCATTTCCTTGATAAGTGGAGGGAAGTGCCGCAAGGGTTATTGACGGTATTCGAGATGCTTCTTAGCTTAGCTTTGGGTTGATGGACCTGTAATTTCGCATGATTCCACGTGGGATTGAGTGGGTGATGGGATTACTCTGTGCCATGCATGGGATGTGAGGTCGGAGGTTTTGCTGGATGGAGAAGTTCATCGTCGTGGCTTTTTTCTTTTCACATAGTTTCGAGATAGTGTTCTTCTGCTTCTTCTTGTTCCTTTTTTAATTTTTTTTATTAGCTTCGACTGCGACTTGGTGATTTGGGTTTTGTTCGTCGGTGTAAGTTTTGCATGGGGGTGTCGAGTGATGTGGATATGCAGGATGATGCTCTGGCTTGAGGTAGGCTAAAAGCTAGGCTAGTTCTAGATATCGGTTGGCTGTTCACTCGATGCCCACCGGTTGGGTAATGTGATTGATTATCTCGGGCTTCAATTCCGGACTGTTTGCGAAAACCGAAACATGCATGGCGTTTGACCAGGATGCAATCATGTCGTGAGGTTTATCGTTTCTCGTTCGCTTCAGCTGGAAAAAGGAATGGGAAGACATACATGTGTAAGTACATACATCCAAGCGAAGGGGCATGCGTAGGTCTAGGCATCGATAGTTCTTTTCGGGCAGGTCGGTGACCTTTTGTTTGCTCCGTATGCGCTTGGTGAATTTGATCACGCATCGATACGTATCTTGTTAACATGTTTTTCCTTTTGCGCTTATCTGGTTTGTCGACGATGTGTACGCCAGATAGGTCGGTTATCGAAAGCGTGAGGTTTCAGACAGCTGAGGATTTGTTCAAGCCTCCGGAATTAAAGGCCTTCAAGGCTCTTCGCTCCCCTGCGGCTTAATGTTACTAGGCTGGATGGATATAACGATTGTCGCTTTTTTTTTTTTTTTTTTCGTTACCAGATGTTTAGTTTGAGTGATCCCGGTGAGGTTAGCACTTTTGGCACGCACAGGTTTTGTTTCCTTCTTCTGAGATAAATTACTTGAATCGGAAACAGGTGAGAGAAATATGTCCTCTGTGTTAAGGGCTTCTAGCGTCGTTTTGGCCGATTGCTATCTGTTTTGTTAATTCCAAACTTGAAAATTTTTTCTCTCTTTCTTGCAAGGGAGATCTAGAGAGGTCAGGTTTGATAGATGGATGGATGGATTGGTATCACGGTGTTTTCGATTTTCTTCAGTTTCCAAATCCGCATGGATCTGGGATCTCGCTCTCGCAAAAATGGAAAAACAAAAAAAAAGTGCTGGGCTGGACTGGCTAAATAACCCATGTCCTGATGACATCGTCTCCGGATCACGGAAGTTGTTTAACGTGACCAATCAGCCAGGCCTCTTCTCTTCTGTGACATTCTTTTGGGGGAAGCCAAAAAGTCTACGGTCCTCGATGGAGTGTTTTTAGAAACCAGGACATGCAGCCACCACCGCTCGCTATCCTCCTTTCAGACCCAGACTTTGGCCCTGCATTAACCGTGGCGTCCGGTGGTTGCTGGTGAAAAAGGTTAAGGGTTGATCCATGGTCGAGCTTTGATCAAACGCTCACCTTTGACACCGCTTTCGACATCTTGCAGGTTTTTTTTTTGCTTAGGTGGGATGTGTTATAGAGTGATATGCATATTTCGGATGTAAAGCTTTTTAGTAGTGCTAGTGTATGTACCTGTGCTTTCGGAGGTTAGTATAGTACCTACATTTTGCAGGTATGGGGCGCATGGACGTGGCTGCTGAGGGAGGCTATACCTTGTTTGTATGTGTATTTGTAGATGGTGCGTACATGTTGTGTATTTCTGAGGGGTGAGGTTTTTGGGGGGCTATTGATGGGGATTGGGATGAACCCGGCGGACTCGGGCTCGGACTCGTGATATGGGTTTGGGTATTCTTTTTTTTTTTCTTTAACGTTCACAGCCCTGCTTTGGCTGCAGAGGCTCGAGGCTTTCTGAGTGAAATCCTGGACGGAGATGTTTCAGTTGATAAGAAGCAAAAGTGTGCCTTACCTGTGAGCTTGAAAAGCTTGAAGGAGTGTGTGTGCTAGGTAAGATGTAGATGGCCTGAATGGATGGCTCTCGTATACCATGGGTTCGCAGTTTGTGAAATGCGGATGCGATTCCGCATGTTGAGGCTTGCACGGTTATGGTTCTTTCCAAGACTGAGTCGAGACCGCCATGGATGGATATCACGCCGTCTTCGAACGCAGACAGTTATCTGCAATGATTAGCTGACCTTTGCATTTTACATACATACATACAGGTTCAATTGTGGGTATTGATGTTTTATAAAAGCTGCAGAGGAGAACCCTTGGAAAAGGATCCGCTAGTATACAGGACCCGGATTTGACATGTCTACACGGATACATTAAGCCTCCGGTACCCACTCCCCACCGGCGCATTTGACGTAATTGTTAAGATCGTCCGGGCCTATTTTACCTCTTTGCATTCTATTATTTTTCTTGGGGGTGTATTGTTCGAAAATCGTTCCGAGAAAAAGTGGTACCTGCGTCGAGAGTAATTAGCCAGGCAAGGCGGATCCTTGTCCGGTGTATATTCCTGTCTGGATATCATCTACACTTTCGCTTTCGTATGCCCCTTGTCGACGGTGATCGAGAAAGGACGCTAGTACGTACATGCGGTACCCTTAGCTGTCGACTCTAGTATAGTTAACCACGGATAGCTAAGTTTCGAAGTTCTCTTTTGAATTTTGAATTTGGCACCGTGCGTTAGGTGTTCTGGATGTAAGATTGATTGATGTGGTAGCTTGGGATGTGGCTAGGGGTTTGTGAACTTTAATTTACGACGATTGTCACGGCTGATGGGATATAAAGTGAGCTTCTAGAAGGGGTTTCGATGATATAATTGATTGCCGACTGGATTGCTCGGAGTATAGTACTAATATAATAGAAGGCCCTGAGATGCGTCGTTCGGTTCTTACTCTTTGTCTTGCATAGGAGTTGCCGTTGATTCCTACTATTATTTTTTTTTATAATATACTGTTCGAATCGATCGAATAAGGCAGAAGGTGCGTATACACTTACGTTCTGGCCGACGATTATCCTGGATCTTCTTAAGATACTCGGATTCTGCCTTTCAGCATATCCTCGTCTGACCAGTTGCAGGACGGGATTTGGTTCTCCACCAGGTAAGATATTTTTACTTTGCTACTTATTATTATCCTTGTTTATGTTCCTCCGCACGGCGAAACCCAGCGGCTCTTAAGGTTTGGGTTGGACGTTGGTCAGTCAAGTCGGAATGATCTTATTCTGGGTTCTGCTCAGCGCATTCGGGGCTGCGTCATACCCGGTTCATGTGGTTCGAAGCCGGGTTCGCATGATCGCATGAAGCACCAGCCACCGGAGCGGGTCCCCACCCCAAACCCGGAGCTGTCCACAACTCGGGTGGAGCGTCTTATTGCAGGCGGGTATTTCCTAAACGGGGGGGTTCAGGAGAATAAAATTTTTAGAGGATTACCTGGTTTGGTAATTGGGATTTTATTTTTGGGCTTGATACCTTGCACACGTGCAGCGCATTGTGTGTGATCGCAGGCTTGTTTTTTTGTTTCTTTCTTTCTTTCTTTCTTTATGGCTGGCTGGCTGGCTTTGCGAAGCTTGCTTGCTGATGCGGTGGTCATGAATGATGCTGACAAAGTGCGCATCGCATTGGCCTTGGAAGAAAATTTGTGACTGTTGTTGCGACTGGGATCTTGCGCTGTTGGCGTCAGGATAGCTGGTGAAGCTGGAGTATATATTATCTTACTAGTACGTATCTTGGGCTCGTGCAGTTTTCCAAGGACTGGCTAGCATACCACCGCTGCAACCGCAAATTGCACAGCTAAACTAATAACTGTCGCTGCCCCGATTTGTCCTTTTGGGTATAAAAGCCTTTGGGCAACCTTGCAAATAAGCTGGGTGGTTATTTCCAACAAATCAAAGAGAGGGTCCCTTGCTTCGGAGCTCTCGCTCTCTTTTTTTTCTCTTTCGTCCAACCTTTCTGTTACAGTGTCATTGCGCGCGCACGTTCATCTCATCTTTTATTTTATTTTTTTTATCTTATTTTATGGATGGCTAAAACTGACAAGCGAAAGCCATCAAGCACGTTTTGGACCCGAATACCAGAGTTCGCCGGATCCTGTTGAGCGGGATTTTGAGAGGACCGACGCTAAGGGTAGCTGGTTAGGGCGTCGCTTGTGCACACGATAGCTCCTGCGCACGGGACCGCCTTACGTTTACCTGAAATTTCGAGAGATTTGGTAGTGTAAGTTCAAATTTCTTCTGTTACCCTTCAATTAGTCTCGCCTTTTTCCAGTTCATATTGGATAATGGAGAAGAGGTCGGGTCAGGGCAGGTTGAGATATATTAACCATATTGGCTGCGGTGGCTAGGGATCCCGATTCTATCATTTCGTTCTGGAAGGAAATTTCAAATATTAAATAAGAATAATATCGTAAGTCACACTTTATATTTCCTTCGTTCCCTGAGAGTGGAGCCCTGCCATGTGCGATTATATCATACCATCCTAAAGGGTTCTTAAGGCTGGCGTTATCACCACGCATCCAATTGGCGCGAGCGAGCGAGCGAGCCAATGCAGATGCAAATGCAACCTCGCTAGTTCAATTCACTCTCGCACTTCTGTTTTTCCCTTTCCCTTTCGTCCATTTTTTGACATTGCGGTGGATACCACGTTATTCGGTTTTTTTTGGGGCTCACCGGTGTGTTCTTATATAGGCGTGCCCCGTTCCCGCTCCCGCTATATCGCCGTCTCAGGACGCCTGTCAGCGTCATTTCTTTATTTTATTTTTATTTTTCGATAATTTTTGTTATTCGTTTAATTGTTTTTGGGATTCCTGTGGGTCTTCGTTTTTATTTTGGATTTGACAGCGACGTTTCGAGAGAGAGAGAGAGATCACGAAAATACGAAGTGGTACTTTCTGCGACGAAGTTACGAATATAATCCGTGTCGGAGAGGGTGCAGGCGGTAAAGGTACCTGCCCTGACATCGACATCCGACGTACCGACTTGGCGACGAATCGACGACGACGACTATTCTTCCTCGAAGGGTTCGCTTTTTATAATATCTTTTCCTCGATATTCTTGGTCGCGGGGGTTGATACACGGGATATCGGTATTCGGATACGGGGTTTCTTTCTTTCTTTCTGCTGGTAAGTGGTACTGTGCTGTGCTGTATACTGCGGCGCAAGCTGGCGGCGGTGGATTCCTGTCGAGACATGACTACGACGCATGCACGGTTTTTTTCCTTTGCTTTCCTTTCGCTCCCCCGCTTCCCCTGCGATGGATGCATGGCCAGAAACACCTGATCAGTGGAATGTCTGATCGATACGGAAGCAGTCTTCGGTCTTGAGCGAACCCTGACGTCGGTTTTTCTCTTCAACCGAAAAAAACTTAAGGACGGTTTACCATTTTTTATTTATGGTTCAAGATGGGACCGGTGTTAGACGATTTAAGGTCAGAGACATTCTGTCAGTTTTAAGCTCGCGAAGGGTCCATCGTTCCCGGCCGACGGTGCCGAGCTGTTGGGTTGGTTTTGGATTCTGGTTCCTGTTCCGTGAACGGGCATTGGTCGTCCTCTCCGGAGCAGCCGAAGGGCGCCTGGGCCTGTTCCGTCGAAAGAAAGTTAAGCGTTTCGCTTTGGATTGTTCGTCTTCCTATGATTGAGGGGGAAGATGGGTTCTGATCTGAGGTGCCGTCGGGAAGGGCCATGGTCTGATTCTGACCCCCATACGGGAAGAGGGGGACGGACGAGGCGCCTTTAGCACTGAAGATCCGTCCGAGAGAAATTTCTCGACTTCCCCTCTCTCAGGTCTCTCGGTCTTTCATTTCGGCTGGCTGGGCTACCCATTTGCAATCTGTTCGTGAGCATTCCGGCGGTATGCTTTATATCCCCCATGTGTGCCGGAGAGATATGGAAATGCAAGAGCGATCGTTTGCTCGGAAGCTACGTCCCGATCTCGACGGCAGCTTCGCGATCTGGTCCAGCGGAGTTTCTTTTTCGGGCTTGTCTGTTGTCATCGGCCTCGTTTTGGTCTTAGCCGCCTGTTACTTTGTCACTGCTTCTGAATTTTTTCTCGGGCAGGGTTCTCTCTTGGGATCTTTCGACTCGGTCGAAGAGGGCACAGGATCGAGAGGGAATCGAATCGGATTGATTGGATTGGGCTGTCAATGCGTGGTTGCTTCGCTGCTGTGCTTTCCTTTAAACTCTTTTGAACTGAACTGAACTGACAGACAATTCGGACCGGGTGATGGTTAGCATCGAAGGGCCCTTCTAGATCCAGCTCCTCCTCCTCCATTCTCCTCCTCCCCTCTCCTCCTCCTCCTCTTCCTTCCCTTCCCTCTCATCCTCCCTCTCTCTCTATTCTTTTATCATCTCGTCGCCTCGTCGCTCGAGGGCCCTCTTCAACATGGACATCAGCGCCCTCTTATCGCCGACCACCACGCCGACCCCGGGAACAGCGTCTCCGACAAATTCCTCGCCCGTGCCCGGCCCAGGCACTAGTTCCAATGCTAACGTGAACCTTAGCTCGGCCCCGTCCAGCCACCACGCCCACCACCACGCCCACGCCCACGCCCACGCCCACGCCCACTACCACCCTCATCCCCATCCTCATCCCCATCAACATCCTTCCATCACGCGCCGGGAATCATCCTCCTCGTCGTCCTCCTACCACCACCCCTACCACCATCCCCAGTCCCACCACCCTTCCCATTCTCACTCCCACCCTCATCCTCATTCTAATTCCCATTACAATCCCCAGCATCAGCAGCAGCAGCAACAGCATCAACAACAACAACAGCATCAGCAGCAGCATCAATCACAGCAGCACCAGCACCAACAGTCCTACCATCATATTCCTCCCCCTCAGTCACATTCTCCTCCCGTCCCTGCTCCGCTCTACACCCACTCCCACACCCCACACCAGGAGCTGCCTCAGCATCAACACCAGCAGCACCAGCGACAGCAGGATCCCTACCAACAACATCAGCAGCACCAGCAGCACCAATCTCAACCTCAGCATCACCAACCTTTACCGGTTCACCCTCCTTCTCATCGACCGTCATTAAACGAAAGCAGAGGCTACTCTTCCCCGGCAATTCTGCACACGAAGAAATCTTCCTCTCGGGACTACTACCACACGTCACACCCGAACATCAGAAGGGAGTCATTGCCAACCGTAACCGAGAAAGTCGTCTCTCCTCCACCACCTCAGCTACGACACCACTCCCTGGATTTCATCGACAATCCGACTTACACCCCTCCACCCTTAGTCGCGACCCAGATTCACGCATCCACACCGCCTGCCGCGATAGCTCCTCCGCCACACTCACCGCAACCGACCCAAGGCAGAATACCATCCTTCAGCAGCGAACGTGGAACGTCGAGAACTGGATCTATAGGTTCTTTGATAATGGAGGAAGGACGTCCAGTCACCGAGCAGGGACCGCCGTCCCGACGTGTTTCTCGAACGAAATCGAGCGCTAGCGTGGAAATGGCCGTTCCGGAACCGGTTCCCTCGCCGAAGGACGCGAGTCCAGAGCTATTCTTTGACGATGAAGATGAGGATGTGGAAATGGATGAGGAGGACGAGTCGGCGCAGCCGCTCGGGGAGGTTGAGGTTGAGAGGTTGGCCGATCTGATTGAGAAATTGGATCGTGCGCATCTGAGGGATGAAACGGACGCGGCGGAAGCCCCGCCGGGGTATAACGATAGCGTGGAGTGCATCAATCTGCTGAGACGCGGGTTTGTGGCGTCGAAATTCAGCGAGAATTACGATTTCAAGGAACGGCTGAACGAGGAGCGTGTGCGGATGCTGAGTATCTATCCGCTCTCTGAGGAGATGTGGGTGGAATGGCTGCACGATGAGGCGGTCCATGCTAAGGATCTGCTGGGGAAGGTCGGGGTTATGGAGTTATGGGCCAAGAGTGTGGCGCACGAGGCGGGGAGCGTGACGCTGTGGAAGGGGTATTCTAAGTTCATGTTGCGGACTTGGAGGGAAGCGCAGCAGCGGGTGGACGCTGAAGATGTGGACGATGCAGGGTGGGCGGAGACTTTTAGCTTTGAATTGGTCAATATCGTGCTGTCTAAGGCGGTTGAGGGTACGATGTACAACATTCCGAGGGTGAGTTTGTTTCCTGGTTTATAGGATATGGGCCGCCGCTGACTTTCTCGATTAGAGTCATGAGATTTGGAACAAGTACTGCGAGCTTCAGCTTCTGCAGTTGAAGGCGATGCCTCCGTAAGGAATATACCCACCGAATATTTCATTGAGGATTCTTACTAATATCGAGTTTAGTGGTTCGCAAGCTAAGGTGGATAAGATTCAAGGTCTCTATCTCGAACGACTTCAGATTCCTCACGAAGATATCGAGTCGACATTCTCAGCCTACAGCAGCTTTGTTACGACGTATCTACCGCATGCCGACTACGAAGCCACGATGAAAGCTGGGAACAAGATCTACCAGAAGGCGAAGCGGGCGTTCGAGAGCCGGCAGAGGTTCGAGTACCGCCTCCGCAACAGTTACGGCCAGGACGAAGAAGGGCAGGTTTGGTCTGAGTATCTGGAGTGGGAGAGCCACCAGCAAAATCCGGATCTAGGCAAGGCGTTGTACGAGCGGTGTGTTCTACGGTATCCTACGGATAGCGCCGCGTGGGAGGAGTACGTTTGTTTCATGCTGGAGAAGAAGAGCTCTGACGCTTCTGTATTACCGCTTCTGGAGCTCGCTACGGCGCATTGTCAGTGGTCCGGTACGCTGTGGAGTCACCGGATTCTGGCTTTTGACGTTCGGCAGCAGCCGCTCGAGTCGATTGAGCGGATCAAGCACCAGGCGACGACATCGCGGTTGATGGTTGACAAGGAGGAAGATTTCAAGGTCAACTTGGCCTGGTGCGGTGTGCTCAAACGGAGGGGTGTCGCGAAGGGAGCTGTGGATACCGATAGTTTCGATATTGCGCAGTTTGGTTTGCGGTCTGCTCTCTCCGAATTCGGACTCAAGGGTGTGGATAAGGACTACCGTGTCGCGCGGCTGTTAATAGCGTTCCTTACCGAGACGGGGGATCTCTCCGAAGCCGAGAAGGTGTGGCAGGATATTGAGGGGGATAAGAAGACGGGGCGCTCCGGCGAGTACGAATTTTGGCTTCGATACTACGGATGGGCTTTCCGGAACCTTGGCAATGCCGGGGCTGTGGCGGTTCTGAAGAGGGCTGTTACGTACTGGGAAACGTTGGACTGGCCGGAAAAGATCATCGATATCTACCATACTCAGATCGAGGAGCACGGGGAAGGGACTGCTATCGAAGGTGCTGTGATGGAGATCCGGCGGCTTCGGAAACAGGTTGCTCGGAGGCGCCAGCAGGAAGCGCTGGAGGCCGAGCAGCATGCTCAGGCGCAAGCGGCTGCCGCATCTGCGGGGTTTGACGCGAAGGGAAAGCGCAGGAGAAGTACTACCAATGTTGAGGAGGACGATGAGTTACCCCATAAGAAGGCTAGGTCTAGCGAGGATATCGATATGGGTTCTATCCCGCCGGTATCTGAAGAGGCCGAGCCGGCGGACCAGAACGGTGGCGCCTCCGATGAGAAGGAAAAGAAGAATACGAGGGACAGAGAGAAGTTGACTGTCTTTGCGAAGAATCTTCCTCCTGATGTTGATGAGCTCACTGTGAGGAAGTTCTTCAAGGATGTAGGTTAATCGGTTCCTGTTGCGGATATTGGGTGAGGCTAATTGTTTCCTTTTAGTGCGGAACTATCAATGCTTTTACTATGATCGAAGCCGACGACAATTCTGCTACGGCGAGCGTGGAGTTTCAAAATGCGGCGGATGTTTTGGCCGCTCAGACCCGTGACAAGAAGCGGCTGAACGGGCGGGAGATTACCGTGCAAATTGGGTTCAATACGACCGTTTACGTCACGAACTTCCCTCCTACCGCCGACGAAAAATGGATCCGCGAGCTCTTCAAGGACTGCGGGCCGATTGTGGAAGTCAGGTTTCCGAGTCTCAAGCACAACACCCATCGCAGGTTTTGCTACGTCCAGTTCGATGCATCTGAGGATGCAAAGAAGGCGGTTGAGATGGATGGGAAGGAGGTTGATGGGTTTACGCTTGTGTCTAAGCTCTCTGATCCAAGCAGGAGGCAGGATAGAAGTGGTCCTGTGTACGTATATGCCGTTTATCACGAATATAGGGAGATTACAAGCTAACTGTTGTTATAGTCACGAAGGCCGCGAGGTATTTTTCCGGAACCTCGACTACGAGGCTACCGAAGACGAAGTCCGGGAACTTTTCAGCAAATATGGAACTGTGGGGTCTATCCGATTGAAGGGTGGATACGGATTTCTTGACTTTGAGACTGCAGAGTCGGCTAAGGCTTCCCTTGCGTTACACGAACAGAAGTTCAAGTCTCGCAAGCTGCTGGTGGTCATCAGTGAGCCGCAGGGAGGAGCTCCGGCGAACAAGAAAGCATCCGGTAAAACGCAAGCGAAGTTCCCGAACGGCGCCGCGGGTTCACCGGAGGTTGCTGGGTCGCCGATGTCGACTGCCGCTTCGGAGTTGCCGGACGCACCTGACAGCGATACAATCCGACAGAAGACGCTGTACGTGCTTAACGTTGCGGATACCGTCAACGATAGCAAGATTCGAGCGACGTTTGGGAAGTACGGTCCTTTACACAAGGTGCAGCTGCAGCTGGATCATCAAGCTGCTGTTGTTGAGTTCGTTGAGGTTAAGGACGCCGGGAAGGCGATGCTGGCTCTTGATGGGCATGAAATCGACGGACGGGCTATATCTTTCGGTAGCCGTCAGGATATGCTCAAGACTGGGGCGGAGGTGAAGGCGAAGCCCGGATTGAACCCGTTCGCGAAGAAGAAGGGTGATAAGAAGCCGACTACGGCGGCGACTAGTCTGGCTCCTACGAGGGTTCATCGACCTGGTCTGGCCGTTAGGGGTGGGAAGACCCGTATGGGGATGGGATTCCGACCTTCGGCGAAGAGGGATGAAGGGGAAGAGAAGAAGGAAGGAGAGACGAAGCCTAAGACGAATGCGGAGTTTAGACAGATGCTTTTGAAGGGGAAAGCTGATGCTGAGGATAGAGAGTGATTGGTTTTTCTTCTCGACAATTGGCGTTTTTTCTTTTATATTTTTCACATTCGTGCGGAAGTTATAGAATATTTCCATGAGCAAAAGGGTGTTTTTCTTTCCTTTTTCTTTGCTTCAAGGGTTTTTTAATACGGTTGGTTGGGTTAGTGCTTCTTTTTATATATAAGTGCTACTTTTTTTCTCTTCTCTTTGATTCGGAAGTTTCATATTGTTGCGGGCTTTGATAGCGTGCATTTTTTTCTCCTCTCTTACTTTTTTCTGGACAACGACAGATGCAGATTTTGGTTGTAAGCTGACTACTCTTCACCGATGGGTTGGTGACTTTGGTCTTCTTCTTCTTCTTCTTCTTTTCACAGCTTGGGTTTGTGGGTTAGGGGAGGGACACTATCAGCTATGACGGTGTTTGAGGAGTTTTTTTTAATTCTTTTACTACTACTTCTTTTTATTTTCTT